>JAKUCM010005949.1:0-21472 GCA_023374145.1 Lepidium sativum
ATCCTCAAGAAAATATTGCAGAAGGAAAACATTCAAAGATCTATGGGAGTCAATGAAGAGGAAGTATCAGGGAAACACAAGAGTGAAAAGTACACAACTGCAGAGGCTTAGACGAAGCTTCGAAGTATTGGAGATGAAGAAGGGAGAGACCGTCATTGATTACTTCTCAAGAGTGATGGAAGTTACCAACGACATGCGTAACTTGGGATAGATTACCCGATGCTAGGGTGGTTGAAAAAATTCTCGGAAACGTTAGATGAAAAAATTTATCTACATCGTGTGTGACATAGAGGAGTCAAATGACATCAAAGGACTTGGCTGTTGACGGTCCACCAGAGCTCTTTGATGGCACATGAGCAAAAACATAACTAAAACATGATGGTGAAGAACACGCTCATGGTCAACCAAGGACGTGGTCACAGAAACACAAATAAGGAAATGGTGGAGTGTTTTCAAAACAAAAGAGGACAATAGAAGTATGAATGTCCAGAGTGTCACAAGAATGCCAAACTATGTGGAGATGGAAGAAGATGTGATGCTCATGGCTTCGTGTTGAGCAACACAAGGATAAAGATGAGGAAGTATGGTTTCTTGTATTTAGGATGCAGCAATCATATGTGTGGCACCAAAGATTGGTTCATCAATTTGGATGAGACTTTTCGTCAAAATGTCAAGCTGGGAGATGACAGAAGGATGCTAGTAGAGGGAAAAAGGTAATCTCCGACTACAGATCAATGGAGTTAGTCAGGTGGTATCCTCTGTCTATGTACCTGGACTTAAGAACAACCTCCTTAGTGTAGGACAGCTACAATAAAAGAGGCTTAAGAATAGTTATTGAAGATGATTCACTTGAATTTTGACATAACAACAAAAGAGAATTCTGATGAAATCAAGTATGTCTAAAAAACCGAATGTTTGTTGTACTAGCTGCAGTGAGAGAACCAAAAAGAAACAGAGGAGACAAACTGTATGCAAGTGTGTGGTGTCAAAGAAGAAGAACTTTGGCACAAAAGGCTCGGGCACTTGAGTAATGGAGGTCTAAAGAATCTGTCAGACAAAGGAATGGTAAATGGCTTACCCCAAATACCACATGATGAAGCGTTTAAACTATGTGACACTTGCATGAGAGTGAAAACAGAAAATGAGCAGACCTTGATAGTTAGCCTCTATGTAGATGACTTGATCTACACGGGAAATTCAAAGGTCCTACTTGAAGACTTCAAGGCCTCCATGATGAGTGAATTTACCATGACTGATCTTGGTCAAATGCGGTATTTCTTGGGAGTATAAGTCATACAAGATGAAACTGGTATTTTCATTCATCAACAAAAGTATGCAGAGGAGATTCTGGAGAAGTTTAGAATGGAAAAACTGTAATTCAGTTAAGAATCCAATGGTACCATGACATAAGCTAACTAAAGAAGGAGCAGGAGAGAGTGCAGATCCTATGACATATAAAACAAACTCATTGGGAGTTTGAGGTACCTTGCTGTAACCAGACTTGACTTGGTTTGTTCAGTGAACTTAACAAGTAGATACATGGAGAAAACCTTTTGATGAACATATGTTAGCTGCAAAGAGAATACTCATGTACGTGAAGGGAACTACATAGTATGGAATTCAATACAAGCTCAAGGGAGGCTCTAAACTAGTTGGGTGTACAGACAGTGCCTATGCCCGGTGATGAAGATGACATGAAAAGTACTTCGGGTTATGTGTTTTATATTGAGTGGAGGTGCAGTATCATGGGGCATCAAAGAAGCAAGATATTGTGACATTGTCGACGATTGAAACAGAGTTTTGGCGAGTGATGTCACTCTTCGCCGTCTTCCTTGCCTGGTCAACGATGAAGGACATGAAAAAAGGGGAGCGGGATCGCCACTTCCGATTAACGAAGGAGAAGCCAAGGGACAAAGAAGAATGATTCAGTTTTACATGGATGAAGCTTGGAATTTTAGTGAATATCTGGTTATTGTTCTTCTCCCCTTCATCTTTTTTTTGCGGAAACAAATAGGGGTCTGGTATGATTTTGATCATTGTAATTATTAAATATTTTTCTTCATTTTTTTATTGCAAATATGGCCAATATGTACACAAAACAAGTAGCATAATTTTTTACCACCAAAAAAAAACAAAACAACATAGTTTTTACGTCACATAGTTATTAAATTGTTTTTATCATTCCAATGTATTTCTTTATTTAAAAAAAAAATAGAGATGTGTTTTTATTCGGATATATTATTATTTTATTTTTAGTATATAAAAAAATATTCTAATGTGTTTTATTCGGATATATTTATTTTATTTTTAGTATATAAAAAATATTCTAAGTATATTATATTTTTAATTTATCATTAATACATATTTATTCTGAAAATTGTATAACACTAATGGTACAATACTTGAATTTTTTTTTTGTCAACTAGCCTACTGGCTTTAAATCCCGCTCCTACTACTGCATGTAAGGGGTTCGATCCCTGATGCCTTGAAAATTTGTAAAGTGACTACACCACTGATCACATGTCCAATACTTGAATTTTAACTAGATAAAAAGTTTATATTTTGTACCAAACATAAAGTTGATACTTTGGATCTATACTGGGAATCATATCGATCAAGCCATGTGGAGGTCTCTACTGGTTACTCTCGTCGCTTCAAATACCTCTAACTATCTTCTTAACTCTCTGGATTTGCTTTATTGATAGTATTCAAAGCAACTATTGATGTTCCTCATATTTTGTCGGTTTTGAGCTCTTTATTACGGTTATATTGGGAAATTCTTCTATGTTTTATTGAGATTTCAGGTTAAAAATGTTCAGAGTTGGAATCATGTTTGAAGGTGGACTTTGGAGAGGTTTGAAGCATTTTCCGACATTCTCCACGAAAGGAAGGACCGATCGATCTACCAAGGATCGATCGATCAATGATCTGAAAGGATATGCGCACGATCCGAAGAACGACTTGGTTTTTGAGAAGATTGATTCATCATCCAAAAGATCGATCGATCAACCAAGGATCGATCGATCAAAGCCTTTCGCAGAAACCTAATTTCGCGATTTTCAGCTCTTGTTTTGGGCCCTATAAATACTTTTTTCCAATTTTTGTTAGAGGGGAGTCTTTGAGTTGTAAGAGACGAATTTTACAGACTTTTAAGAGTTTGCAAGCTAGGAAGAAGATCTCTTCATACTTGAGAAGAATTTCTGAATCATGTTTATTCCTGTTAATGCAATTTCAGTTTCAGTTCATCATGTCTTGCCCAATTTGTTTTAGGGTTTTAGAATTCACTGTTGGGGAACAAATAGGATTGATGAATAAATGATTCTCCTTCTAATACTTGAGTCTAATGCATAGATTAGCCTGATCACCTAGTCGATGATTTTAGGTTGTTAACTTTCCAAAAGATTGTTAAGAACTAGAACTAGGTTAGAAGAGCAATTCCTTCACTAACAACGAGAGTTGATGCTAGGTTGGATTGTGGGTAATCTGAGCATATCTGTAATATGAAACCAACGAGAGTTAGGATCTTTAGGTTATTAATAGAGAGTATATTCAACGAGAGTTGGTTTACCATTATTTATGTTCAAGCCGAGAATAAGATCAGAGTGGTTACTGAATAGTTTCCCTGACAAGAATTCTAACTCCCGAATGAATACCCGACATCCGATTACTTTAGTTATTTGATTACATTCACATTAAAGTTGTTAGAATTCACTTCCTTCATTCGATTGATATAGCTTGCGATTCAATAGAAATTGAGAGTGTAACTTGGTTCTCTGAGAAATTCGACCACTAAGTACTATTACATTTGTTGTGCACTTGCAGTAGTATATAAGGTTAAAATTCGTAGTATCAACTACACATCATATAAACCAGACCTTGAAAAGGTCCAACAGTACTATGTACAGTTGATTGATTGAGCTAGCTTATGTTGGTCAAAGAACAGATTTGCCGATTTTGACACTGGAATTAATCCACAGGAGATTGGCGATAGAGGAAGACGGAACAAATTGATGCTCCTTATAATGGCTCTATTGGCTGGAGTTTTGGGTGGTCTTTTCGGTATTGGCGGTGGGATGCTCATTAGTCCTCTTCTTCTCCAAATCGGTATTGCTCCTGAGGTATGTTCTTGACTAGTGTTGGTAATAAACCATCCGAACTTAACGGAAATGCCTTGACCAAACCCGAGCAGAAGTTTAACCGAAACAAACAATTGGATTCTTTGTACAGGTAACTGCAGCGACTTGTTCGTTCATGGTATTGTTTTCTTCAACAATGTCTGCAATCCAGTACCTATTGCTAGGCATGGAACACACTGGAACCGCTGCGATATTCACCCTGGTTTGTTTTGTGGCGTCTCTGGTCGGACTAATGGTGGTTAAGAAGGTTATAGCTAAGTATGGAAGAGCTTCGATCATCCTGTTTGCCGGAGGTATCGTCATGGCATTGAGCACAGTATTAATGAGAACCCATGGAGCTCTTAAAGTTTGGGATGATTTTGTCTCTGGTCGCTACATGGGTATCAAATTACTTGACAACAACAACAACAACTAAAATGTCCATTTCATTCCATGTTGTTTCATTTGGTCTCTTGGAATGTTGAACTATGGTTTTTTGGTTTAGTTGAATGATTTAAGTTCAGCTAGCAATTTCTAATACCGTAATATCAATAAAAGAATTTTGCAGCATAAAAAGTGTCATCAGTCAATTCTTTTAGAGACTAAACTGATACAAAAGATCTCAGATCTCATAAGTTCAGTGTATACAGATTCTGTCTGAAAATAAACCAGAGCATTCTTACAAACTTTACTACTTGTTGGATTTTTACTACAAATGTCAAGAGATAATGTTTCATTGAGTATATTTTTTTAGCGACACATAAGTGGTTTTACCGTGACTTCATCAACATCAATTATGAGAAAGAGAGAATCCTTATAGCTCAAGGCAAATTCTTCAAAGAACGAGTTCATAAACACAGAAGGAACACACCATGATGCAGTGAAATGAGCCACAATCTGTAAATCTTGATTATTCATATAAACAAATAATCCCAGAGAAATTCATTGGTCTATTCTCACTAGTTTATATCTTACAAGTAACACAATTAGCTATCTTGGTTCATATGTTCCTTTGAACCAATCTTTTCAAAAAATCCACTGAATCTCCAAGTTTAAATCACAATCTCCTTTTTGAAATCCTTATTTTAAATTCTCACTTCTTTCATGCCACTGAATCTGAATCAAAATTTGAAAATTAGGATTCGTTTTGGCTGTGTATATCAGATTACGTTCTTATAAGGAACTTGATAAGTGGAAGAGAGACTTACAGGACAACCCTGAGTCTTGGCTTGACTCACATAAAAGGTCCATGATTCTGCTGAATCGACTTTAACAAGTCTTGCCATCTCTTTTGAGCTTTCTTTTTTTGATCTCTTCTGAACTAAATTGTCTTTTTGTTTCTCCTGTAAAAAGAGATAACACGATTCAGTGCTTCGGAGTTTATCCACTTGGACTGTGGGACAAGATAAAACGAATCTATGGATCAGTCATAAAACTGTGGCCCAGTTATTTCAAAAACGAATTTTAAGATATTTATTTCAATATCAGTAAGTTGGGACTTGGAAATTGGAATAGACAATATTTAGAAGAAGCGCTGACCAAAAATATATATTATTATTTTTAATTATTATTTTTTGTCAATTAACCTATTGACTTTTAAATCCCCTCCTGCAGATAGGAGATTCGATCTCTGGTGCTTTGAGAATTTGTAAAGTGACTATAACATTGGGCCACCTGTCCTCGGCTATTATTATTTTTAATTAGGTGAGTAAGTAAAATAATATCTCAAAACGGCTAATTTATTAATTTTCCATATCTTTGAAAACTAAAATCAGCAATTTTCCTTTTATTCTTCGGTCTTTTGCAATTTTCCATTAATGCAAACATTGAAAAAGAAAAGTTCACTAACCCTAATAAATTTTCAAGAAATTAAACTGAAATTAGTGGAAAACAGAGCGACTTTTTTTGTTTATTATATAAAGTTGAGGAAGTGGGGAAGCAAAAGCCTCAGTTTTAACTTTTCTCTCTAATCACTCGACACAAAATCATTAAACCCTAGAGTAATGTGAAGAAAATGTTTCAATCTGTTGGATAATCCGCCTACGGCTTCTTCAGCGAAGAAGACAAAGCGGAGAATTCAATCGATGGTGAAGATATGGCAGTAAACTTAGGGATGCTACAAGTTGGTTTTTATTTATTGGGTATCCAAAACCCATAAAAAAACCAAAGCTCAAAGTATTATTTCAATTAAAAAAATAAGAAGTTTAAATTGGGTATTACCTATAATAAATTAATATTTTTCGGGTATGTATATCAATGGGATAACGAGTACCCAATGATCTTTCGATTATATGTAAGCTCATCTAATTACATTCTCTCATTTTTTTAAATCTTTTTCTTCTTTTTACTATCTTTTATATTTTTCATTCTCTCTCCTCTTTGTAATATTTTCTCATTTTGCTATCTCTCTTCTTTTTTACTTTTTTTTATTCTTTCTCTTATTTTTACTCTTTTTTTTTCTCCTCTTTTATTCTCTCATCTTTTTAGTATATCTTCTTTTTTATTCTCTCTCTCTTTTTTTTACTCTCTCTACTTTTTTTTTTACTCTCTCTCTCTTTTTAACTCTCTACTATTTTGAACTATCTCTCTTATGGTAATTTTTTAATGTGAATATCCATATAAAACTCATATAATACTAGATTTTTTTGGGGTTGTCTTAATAAGACTTTAAGTTTTACTGGTTTTTTTATTTTGGGTTTTTTCTGGACGGATTTATTTTGGGTTTGGGTCGGGCCGAATTTTTTACCCAAAATCACATCCCTAAGTAAACTCTTCAACGGAAGAAGATAATGATGAGGCTTCGAAAAGCCCATCTTTGAAGAACCTAGAAGCCATTCTCTCTGCCACGTTGGAGAAGTTTGTTTCCGATTCCGAATCTGCTGGGGAACAAACCGATTCAGACTCTATACCCGAGAAAATTAATCAGGTCTGACGGCACTGAAGAATCAAGATTCCAAACAGGTGAAATCTTCTGCCAAATTTGTGGCAAAGTGTTCTTCTACTGAAATAGATGGAGCTGCAACGTTTACGGATGCGAAGAGGATCAAGATGGTTTCCAGAGTGGACAAGAAGAAGAATGAAGGAGAAGAGACGAAGAAAACGTATTTCCAAGAGTTTGGTGTGTGGACTATGAAATTGCGGTTTTACAAGGTCTTATTGATTACAAAGCTGATACTATGGTAAGTCCTTATGATAACACAAATGGATTTTATCAATTAGTGAAGATCCAATTCATGGAAAAGCTTAAAAGTCCCATAAAAAGTATGAGAATAATCTTGGTAAAGGTAATAAGGGAGAGGAATCTACATTTGCTAAAACTCATGATTGCAAGGCTTTTGAACTTTCGAAATTCATTTGGGGAGATGAAGGGCTGGCTTTAGAATCAGCTGGGAAAACAAAAAAGAGCAGAAAGTCAAAGAAAGTTGAGTCTTTAAAGCAAGAGATTGTTTCTTCTTTGCCTAATGGTAAAAACTGTGAAGAAAATGTATGGCTAATGAAGAAGAAGTATATTTGCATGATACAGCAGAAATGGACAAGTTTGCAAAGTTTGCACTTGTTAAATCCGTCCTGCGTTTTGGTTTGGATGATCTTGCTGCTCAACAGGGATGGAATAGGCTTGTTGTAGAGGATAAGAAGAGATTTGAAGAGCAGTGGAAAGCCTTGCACTACAAGAATACATAGAGTTTACAACTCTGAATTTCGTCCCTAATTAGTTGTTAAACTCCTTTACAACTAATTAGGGACGAAATGTGATACGTCGTGTCCTGATCATCGTAACACACAAAACGTTGTAAATTAGTTGTAAAAATGTAACAACGCGCAAATTTTGATGTTAGAGCGTCGTAAACCTAACGTTGTAGAAACGTTGTAAAATAAGACAAACGTTGTAAAATCGATGTTAATAAGTACGATGTGAAGGTGTTGTAAAGTTTACAACGAATTAGAGTCGAAACCATTTACAACTAAATAAGGACGAAACATTTTACAACTAATTAGGGATGAAACATTACAACTCATTAGGGACGAAACATTACAACTAATTAGGGACAAAAGCCTTTACAACTAATTAGGGACAAAACACTTTACAACTAATTAGGGAGGAAATCTTCACAACTAATTAGGGACGTTTGTTGCCAACGATATAGGGACAAAATATATATTTTGTTTTAATAAAATATTTATTTAATAAATTTTGTAATTTAATAAAATTTAGGAATTGAATTATTTTAATAAAATTTGATATTAAAATATGTTTATAAAATCATTAAAATTACAAAGTATTTATCGTAGAAGTTCATTGAACATATCCAGAAGTTGGTGGAGGGGCAACTCGTCCGGTGTTGGTGAAGAAACCGGAGGAGTGAGACTCTCAGCCCATGTCTCTGGTACTGCTGAGGAAGTCAACGACGATGCAGTGCCATAAACAAGGTCACTGTAGTGGACACGACGTGTATGCTTACGGGGAGCCATATTGGAATATCTACAATGCGATCAAAAATATTTATCAATTCTATAATAACATATTTCATCATAATATCTTAATTCCATCATAAATTCTAAATTCTAATATAATTCTAAATTCTAATATAATTCTAAATTCTATATATTTTAAATCTATAAACACTAACTACTTATATGGTAAAGAAAAATTAGAGAGAAGGTTGAAAGAAGAGTACCTTAGAGAGAGAAGGAGAAGTGTGAAATAAGCAAGGAAGTTGCATCTTTCGTGGTGTATATATAGGACTTACGAGGCATTGTAAAAACGTTGGCAAAATAAAAAAACGTCGTAAAGGAGTTGTGAAACTAGGGTCTAATTTACAACTCAAGTCTAGTAAAGGTGTTGGTAAACCTATTTTTAATTTTTTTTTTTTAGTTTACATGTGTTTATATATAATTATATATGTGAAACTTATGTTATTATGATTATATAAATTAAACTAAAATTATTTAATATAGAAAATATATCTGAATTAAAATTTCAAAATAAAATAAAAAATAGAAATCGCGTCGTAAAGGCGCAGGCAAAAGGTAACTTTGTAAAGACGTTGCTCTTTTCCATCGCTTTACGACATTTCACAATTTTAATTTGGATATATATATATATATATAATCATAAACATATTTATAAGCATATATATATAATCATGAACATATAAAAAACATATGAGGATAAACATATTTAACCATATATAACATAGAATTATATAAACATATATATATAGATATATATATATATATATTAAAACGCAAAACAAAAAAATTAAAAAAAGGGTGTTGCGTCGTAACGTCGACGGCAACACAAAACGTCGTAAGGACGTTGCTACGTGCCGTCGACGTTTTGTATATTCGTACGCTTATATATGTCTTACGGTTAAATTTGATAAATTTTTTATGTATATACATGTCTTACGGTTAAATTTGATAAATTTTTATATGTACACTTATATATAATGTAATTTAAAACGGATATAATTAAAAACTACATAAAATATTAATATTGAGTGTTCACTCTTAAAAACTGCATAATACATGAAATTTGATCACTTTCAGCTACACCATTAATTTAAGTTTCGCATATTCTTTTAATATCATTTAAGTATTGTCTGTTTTCACTTATATATATTATTTCTATCTTTTTATTGTTCTATCATGTTATTTATATATATGATTATACATTTGATGACTTGATGAGCATATAATTTAAAAGATACAAATCTCACCTTTTGGTATTGTATGAAAGCACAATGAATGATTTTACATATAATTACAATGCATAGTTGTATTCTTAATGTATGAAAGCACTTTGAATGATTTTACATATAATTATAATATATAGTTGTATTCTTAATGTGTGGAAGCACAATGAATGAATTCACATATAATTATAATACATAGTTGTATTCTTAATGTATGAAAGCACAATGAATGATTTTACATATATTACAATACATAGTTGTATTTTTAATGTGTGGAAGCACAATGAATGATTTTACATATAATTATAATATATAGTTGTATTCTTAATGTATGAAAGCACAATGAATAATTTTACATATAATTACAATACATAGTTGTATTCTTAATGTGTGGAAGCACAATGAATGATTTTACATATAATTATAATACATAGTTGTTATCTTAATGTATGAAAGCACTTTGAATGATTTTACATATAATTATAATATATAGTTGTATTCTTAATGTGTGGAAGCACAATGAATGATTTTACATATAATTATAATATATAGTTGTATTCTTAATGTATGAAAGCACTATGAATGATTTTACATATAATTATAATATATAGTTGTATTCTTAATGTATGAAAGCACTATGAATGATGTTGCATATAGTTATAATATATAGTTGTATTCTTAATGTATGAAAGCACTATGAATGATCACGGTAAGAAAATGTGAAATTCATAAATTTAGAGAAATTATAAGATACTTTGATACTTTTTATAGAAATGCGATTGTTTATATACGAAATGTATAATACACTAGTGTGCTTAACAACCAAACGTCGTAACCACGGTGGCGGAAGAAATCGTCATAAAAGAGTTGGCCCCTAAAAACATCGTAAAGACATTGTAAAAGAGTTTACCATTTTTCTACTAAGTGTTTCAAAATGTTATTTTTTCTAAGTGTTTTTACAATGTGTCTTTGTCTTTACGATGTTTTCTTTTAAACGACTATATATTTGTTTTCGCGTTTTAATCACAAGTAATATATTAAATTTAAATGATTTATAAAACTTTGATTGATATAACGTAAATTACATTAAAATAGTAACATATATTGTTCGTACATTATAAACCATAGTAGCAATCAGATTTTTCACCGTTACTACCATTTCCACTATTTAGTCGTAAAAGAGTTGCAAAGTAGAGACGTTTTAACAACGAAATTTGAAATTTAACGCCTTTACAACATAATTTAGAATTTTATTTAAACCTTTTACGCAACACAAAAAACGTGTTTACCTAATTCATATTTCGTTTTAAATTCGATATAAAATATATAAGTCGTAAAAGAGTTGCACTTTAGGGACTAATTAACAACGCAATGTATTAGAAATGGCAAAGCGTTGTCAAAACGTAGTAAAATCCCAACTTGTTTACAATGAAAATTTTCGTTGTCTGTTTACAACTCCTTTACAACGAAATCTCAAAACATCGTAAAGGAGTTGCAAAGACCTCCCAATTTTAGAATGTCCCAAAAACGTTGTAAAATTTGGCCTCTAAACTAATGTTCTCTTGTAGTGTTGCAGGTTAGAGAAGTGGTCACAAAGATGGCTGACACGTTTCAATCAAACCCTTAGATATGTATTACATGGATTTTTGTTTTTTGTTTTTCTTAGAACTCGGGCTGTTTTTTACCTTCTATTGATACTTAAAGAGTTCATTTTGGAATATTTTCGGATTTATCAATACCAAGGAATCTGACTTTTAGCTAAAATGACTTTCATTGCTGTTAATTTTATGCACGAAACATTTTTTATGAAAATTATACTAGGATATTAGGGAAGAAGACATGTTATGTGTGGCTTCTGATTGCCTGATTTTCTTGTTGCATGTTCTCTTTGTCTTCTATTTTAGCAGCAATCGCTGAAACGTAATATGTTGAAGTCACCAGTCCATGCCCTGTACAAAATATCTCTCCGATAAGGAAGAGCCAGTGATGTGGTAAGCTGCAGAATTTATTCGAATTCGAGTTGGCCAATGTTCCAAACATCAGCATAGCGTTGTGTAGCTGTCAACAAACAAGATCCTGAGACAATAAAAGGCTACAGCCAATTGGTTCTTACAATTTTAAAAAGTTTGCTGAATGAAAACAAGAAAGCTTTCCTCTTTTCATTACCAGGAGAGAACAAGAAAAGCGACAGCGAGTATCTTGTTTGCTGTTGCTCTATTGAAGTCTTTCTTAGAGCGAATGTAAGAGTAGCCTCCAAGCACATTGGCAATGACATGGACAATAGACATAAGCACCATTGCAGCTATCCCCTCTGCAAAAGCTCCTGAGCTTGGGTTTCTTCGACATCCATTATTCGTTCTTGCATGTTGTTGATGTTGCTGTTGTTAAAAGGAGAAACATCAAACACAAGGAAAGATAATTAGTAATGAAATGAACTCCATTTAAATCTTAATATAACAGACTGAATGTCAAGAGAACCTTGCTTTGAGCAATCTCAGCTTCATTCCCGAGGACTGTTGCTGTAATGTCTGCACATATGATCAGGACAGAAATCAAGAACCCAAGTTCGCTTTCCATTTTCTCTTACTTCATGAAAACGTTTATTTTATATTGATTACTCTATTTATTTCCATTGTTATGTGGAAAGTATATGGACGAGCAAAAGAACAAGGAAATAACATCAGATTACTTTCCAAAGCCTCCCTCTCACTGTAAGACAAAAGAGAGATCTGTTTCGATCTTTCTATGTAAGTAAATTTTCATTCCTTTTTCTTTCTGTAGTATTTGATGCTTTTTCTTGTTATTTTTTATCATTGAGTATGCAAATTAGATGTTATGTAAACAGTTGAAAATCCTTTTACAAAGATATGAATTTCATTTTGAAGTAAGAGGTTGATCACATGTTTGACTTTTTTCAATAGGAAACGTCAAAGCTCGAAGGCAACATGTGCCGTCATTCTGTTCTGGAACGTGAAGAGAGGTGAAGAAAAAAATGATGTTCCATATCTTTTCTTCCGTAATTATATATGCTAAATTATTATATGTTTCCAGGTTGTAATTGGAAAAGAATCATATCTAGTTAAAGATTTGATCAACTTATTAACATAAACGTTGGTTTTAGTCGCAAATTTTCTAATTCTAATGATAGTTTTTTGTTTTTTCTTTCTATGGTGTGATATGATATCATAAGCTAATAGAAATCTTCAATCTCATTTTGAAAACACACTGTGTAGATATAGTGAAACAGGAAGAGACAGATTTTGGCCAAACATGCATGTAGTTTGGCACTATCTTAAGAAGTCTCTTAGTTGTTGCAATGCTCAGACACTACAAGAGAACATTAGTTTAGGGACCAAATTTTACAACGTTTTTGGGACGTTGTAAAATTGGGACGTCTTTGCAACTCTTTTACGAAGTTTAGAGATTTTCTCATAAATGAGTTGTAAACGGACAACGAAAATTTTCGTTGTAACCTAGTTGGAATTTTATGACGTTTTG
Organism: Lepidium sativum; assembly: GCA_023374145.1. Taxonomy (NCBI): domain Eukaryota; kingdom Viridiplantae; phylum Streptophyta; class Magnoliopsida; order Brassicales; family Brassicaceae; genus Lepidium; species Lepidium sativum. The sequence goes on from JAKUCM010005949.1 coordinate 13,310, forward strand.
ACAACGCTTTGCCATTTCTAATACATTGTGTTGTTAATTAGTCCCTAAATTGCAACTCGCTTACGACCTCTATATTTTACATCGAGTTAAAAACGAAATATGAATTAGGTAAACACGTTTTTTGTGTTACGTAAATGGTGTAAATAAAATTTTAATGTATGTTGTAAAGGCATTGTTAAATTTCAAATTTCATTGTTAAAACGTCTCTACTTTGCAACTATTTTACGACTAACTAGTTTACAACTATTTAAGGACGAAATTTCAAATTAGATATTTATGATTAGGTACATTTGTTGTAAATTACTCGTATTTTGCGAGAAGTTGTAAAACCATCGTTAATTTTTTGCCTATATAAGGTGGAAGACTCTCTTCATTAATCACACCATCAAAAAACAAAAACAAACTTGGTAGAGAAGAAAAACAAACGGTTTTGGGAAAAAATCCTAAAAATATCTTTTGGTGGAGATATATTCGAGCAACGGAAGTGGATGTATATGCATAGAGATGTTGCCAGAATCGTGACAAAGGAGTTTATGAACGGGGCAGAAATATTCATGCACCAGGCTAGTCAAACCGAAATCACGGTTGAATCGGATAAGATGTTTTGTCCTTGTCGAAACTGCAAAAATATGAAATTCGCCCGAGTAGAAACTGTTTGGAATCATCTATTAGATAGATGGTTTACACCACATTATTACATTTGGTTTCACCATGGGGAAGGTGATAGTGTTAGTGGGAATGATGAAGCAAGTAGTAGTAATTTTAAGAATGTTGATGCTAATATAGGTGAATCAAATAATTTTTATGATGTTGGTTATCAGAATGAGATTCATGGGGTTGTAGAGCATGATAGGATGCATGAGATGGTCACATATGCATTTCAGGAAACTAATACTGATCAACCTATAGTTTCTGAGGCACCCAGTTTAGATGCAAAAAGGTTTTATGACATGCTATATGCTGCGAAACAGCCTCTCTACGAGGGATGTAGAGAAAGTCTGTCTAAATTATCATTGGCACTAGGATGATGAATATTAAAACAAGATGTAATTCATCTCAGTCATGCATGAATATGTGGACTGATTTGCTCAAAGAGTATTTGCCGGAAGACAATGCGTGTGCTGAATCATATTATGAGACGCAGAAATTGGTCTATAGTCTTAAGTTGTCGTGCAAAACCATTGTATAGATAATTGTATGATCTATTGGAAAGATGATGATGTTTTACAAGAATATCGGTTTTGTAAGAAGTCAAGATATAAGACACAAGGGAGTGGGCGTAAGAAGGTACCATATCAACGGATGTGGTATTTGCCAATAACTGATAGATTGAAGAGGTTATATCAGTCGGAGAGGACATCAGCTGTGATGAGATGGCATGCAGAGGATTCAAAGACGGATGGAGAGATTAATCATCCTTTAGATGTAAAGGCGTGGAAACATTTTAATATGGTACACAAAGATTTTGCTAGGAATATTAGGAATGTTTATCTTGCTCTATGCACCGATGGTTTTAGTCCGTTTGGAATGTCTGGTAGACAATATTTTTTGTGGCCAATAATCCTCACGCCTTATAACCTTCCTCCAGGAATGTGCATGGAAATTTTTTTTTATTCTTAAGTATACTTGTTCCTGGTCCTAATCATCCGAAACAGTCTCTTGACGTGTTTTTGCAACCTCTGATTCATGAGCTGAAACAGTTATGGACGCCCGGGGTTCGAGCATATGATTGTTCTGCTCAAAATTTTTTAATGATGAAGGAGGTGCTTATGTGGACGATAAGTGACTTCCCTGCCTATGAAATGTTATCAGGTTGGACAACACATGGGAGATTGGCTTGTCCGTATTGCCTTGGGAGGATATATGCATTTCAACTGAAGCATGGTTGGAAGACGTCTTGGTTTGATTGTCATCGTTGATTTCTTCCAATTAACCATCCGTACCGAGGAACGTGACTCTATTCAGGAGTAAAGTCAAGGCAAAGGATCCCCCACCACTGTATCTATTAGGAGAGGAAATCGAAGCAAATATGGATTATTACGGCGCTTTGGCCACTATTCCGCGAGAAGGTAATTGGCACGTTCCTAATAATATGCCGGATTATTACGGACGACATCAAAACTGGCATAAAAAAGTATATTTAGGGGGAGCTTCCATATTGGAAAGACTTATTGATTCGACACAATTTGGATGTGATGCACATCGAGAATTTTTTTTTTGAGAATATCATGCATACGATTTTGAACGTGACTGGTAAGACAAAGGATAACAGGAATTCACGTTTAGACTTACCAGCTATTTGTTCTAGGAGTAAGGTGCATATCAAAAGCGATGGCAAAATTTCAGTTCTGATATTTATGTTGTCATCTGAGGCGAAAACGGTGTTCTTCAATTGGGTGTCATCAGAGGTGAAGTTTCCTGATGGTTATGTTTCGAATCTCTCAAGATGTGTTGAGCAAGGGCAAAAGTTTACAGGGATGAAAAGTCATGATTGTCATGTGTTCATGCAATGACTACTACCCTTTCTTTTGGCTGAGTTACTTCCAAAAAATGTACATGAAGCACTTGCAGGTATTTGTTTAACATAATCTAGTAATGGATATAAACCTATATATATATATATATAACTCTTATAATGTGCGCTGTATATTATAGGTATTGGAGGTTTTTATAGAGATTTGAGTGCACGAACAATCACAGTAGAAGATTTTTCCTCATTCGTTCTTCGATGTTATGGAACATCTCCCAGTGCACCTTCCTCACGAAGCAATACTAGCTGGACCTGTTCATTTTTGATGGATGTACCCATTTGAGCATTTTATGAAAACACTTAAGGGCAAAGCAAAGAATCTGTCAAAAGTCAAAGGGTCAATCGTTGCTGGTAGCGAGACAGAAGAAACATCGCATTTCACATCGTACGACTTTGCACCCACTGTTCACACACGAAAAAAAGCACCTAGGAGATATGATGATGGTGGTGTTGCCCAAACTTATGCAGTAGAGGGAGTTCCTGATATCTTTTCCTCAATTGGGCGTCTCAGTGGCAAATTAAAAGAAGTTTGGTGGAGTAGTCTCGAAGACCGCCACGCGGCACACACATATATACTTCTGAATTGTACTGAAGTGAATCTGTTTGAAAGGTATATATATATATATGTATATGAATTGTATATATTTAATGAAATGTGTCTAGTATTACTTTTAAATTAACATATTTCTATACATGTATATTTTATTTGTTAGTCAGGTAAAAAAAACTATTGAAAGAATTTCAGATGCATAAGTACTTAAGCGGAAAGATATGCACTTTGCACTCTGGTTGAAAGGCCAAGTAAGAGTAAATTGTATAAATACGAGAATTCTAATTACGTTGTGATTAATTTTTAATTGTGTATACATGTTGACTATGATGATCCATTCTACCCACCATGGTTTCATGATTTGATCAAATTACCTACTGCTAAGATAACAATAACACCCATGTATTTCACCAGAGGATACACATTTCACACCTTTGAGTACGGTGTAAGGCGTGCAACGGCCGATTGGTGAGTATGTGTGAAGGGTGAAACCGATTTATATGGGGTTTTGCAAGAGAGTATCGAAGTGGAATTTGTAGGATTAATTTATTTGAAAACTGTGTTATTCAAATGTGACTGGTTTTATCCCGTAATTAACAGAGGTGTCTGTTACAGCAAATTGGAATTTTGGATGTAAATGGGAGGAGAATATACAACAATTTTGAGCCTTTCGTCTTAGCATCGCAAGCAGAGCAAGTTAGCTTCATTCCATATTCAAGGATCAAAGAGTCAAGAATCAATTGATTAGCTACATTGGAGATTTACCGTTGCAAGAAAAATCATGTACATCTATACAAGTGTCAGATCAAGCTACAGAGCTAGTGGTGCTTATCGATCTGGAAAACCAAGAATACGAGGATCGCTCTGTAGAAGATGTTGACGATGGGAAACATGATGAGTTTGCAGAAAATAATAATTCGAGTAGTAGAAATGGTAGTAATGGTGAATAATCTGATTGGTACTATGGTTTATAATGTACAAACAATCTATGTTACTATTTTAATGTAATTTACGTTATATCAATCAAAGTTTTATAAATCATTTGAATTTAATAGATTACTTATGATTCAAAACGCAAAAACAAATAAATAGTCGTTGAAAAGAAAACATCGTAAAGACAAAGACATCGTAAAGACGAATACATCATGAAAATACTTAGGAAAAAAAACATTATGAAAACACTTAGAAAAAAAAATGATAAGAAACGTCGTAAAGGAGTTGTCCCTAAAAAACGTCGTAAAGACGTTGTTAAGGGCCAACGTCTATACGACGTTTCTTCACACAACATCGTAAAGACGTTGTTAGGTGCCAACGTCTTTATGACGTTTTCTTGGGCCAACATCTTTACGACGTTTCTTATTAATTACATGCATTGTACCGTTATGGTACATTGCACCCACGTTTGCCAATCTCTTTACATGGATTACATTGTAAATTTGACCCTATCTTTACAACTCCTTTACGACGAAAATTGATTTCCCAACGTTTTTACAACACCCCGTACTCCCTGTATATACAACACCAATTTTGCAACATCTTTTCACCATTCATCAATCCTCATTCTCTCTCTCTTCTCTCAATTTTTTTTTTTGTATGTAAATATAGGATTTAGAAAATGTATGGGTTGTTTAGAAATTATGTAGTAGGTACGGAATTTAGAATTTAGGATTTATAAATTATTTAGTAGTATACAATTCAATTTTTAATACGGGAAATTCTTTTGTAGGCACTACAAAATATGGCACCCCGTAAGCATACACGCCGTGTCCATTACAGTGACATGGTGCACGGCACTACATCGTCTTCCACTTCCTCGGTTGTGCCTGAGACACAGTCACAGTCCCAGCATCAAAGTCATACTCTGCCGAGAACTTCTCCGACACCAGAAGTTGCCATAGAACCTCCACCAACGAATGCGGCGATCCATCCAGACCTTTTGGTACCGGCGGATGCACCTTATGCACAGTACCGGGTTGAAGATATTCTCGTGGCTCCAAATCGCGAGAATTTGCCGCAACTACATATCGATCGTCCAACTGGTACCTATTGGTACGTTCTAATTTATATATTAAATTATTTAGATTTACAAATTTAATTAAAGTATTTATAGTTAAGTAACTTATAGTATCTATTACAAAAATTCCAGGTTCGGTGTTGATAGCAAGGTGGGACGAATTATCACGGAATGCATCAAAAGCTATTTCGTGGAAGCGACTCCAAATTGGAAATCAACACCGCATTACATTCGCATAAAGTGGTTCAGGATTTTCGCGGTAATTTTTTTTTTTAACATAAAATTATTTTCTATTAAACATATTAACTAATATGTATTAAATCCTAATTACTTTCTTTTTCTACTAGCAACGTTGGAATTGTGACATCTCCATCAACCAGACTGTCTGACATGAGTTCAACCACAAAGCCATGAAGTGGCTTTGTAACACAGTCTCAGACTAGAAAACCGAGTGGGAGGTGAAGGGAGATGTCGGGAAACCCACGTTCATGACCAACGCGTGTTGGGAAGGAATGAAGAGTTACTGGGTAGACCCGACATCGGTGAGGAGAGCTGCTCAGCGTTCCGTCTCCCGGAAGATGATTGGTCCAGATGGCTTACCAGTCGCAATGCCGCACACTGCGGGCCAGATGCCTTTCAGGGGAGTTGCCATACAAATAGTAAGTATTTTTTTTAAATTAAATTTTTTTGTTCAATATTAATTAACATAAACGACTATTTAATTTAAATTTTCCTATTTTAGGCGGAAAAAACTGGAAAAATTCTTACACTTCTAGAATTGTATGCCGCAACGCATAAGAAAAATCCGGCGTCTTCTCTTTTTCGGGTCGGTTCCGGTACGAATTTTGGGTATCGGATTTTATGCTTAGGCCTAATTCTGAATTTTATGGTTCCATTGAAGTAAACTACTTTAATCTGAAGTTTTGTTTATGGTTTTCCTTCATACAAAAGGATGGTCCTTTAACCAATTGAAAGAGCTCCAGAGCACGCAATTCAAAGGCCAACAAGTGCACCTCGTGACCTGAGAACAAAGAGATTGTACCAGAAGGATGGGAGAAATGTTTGCGACATCGCCAGATCTGATATGCAGAGGAAAAACTGGCGCATAAACGATAACAGGAGTTAAAGGCAGCAACCGCAGACTCAGGAGAAGATGAGACATCCATCACCTGAGACATGGCAAAAACCTATTACCTAGAAACTAGAATCGTCGGATGGAACAGGGCTTCGTCACGGGAAAGCAGCTTCTGCTCTTGAGCTCAAGCATATCTCCTCTCTCAGGCCCTAAACCCGGAACTGGAAGCAACAGTTTTAACAAAAGCCGCAACAACCGAACACAGCAACCGTTCTCTCGGTTGGTAGGATCGACAATGACATCAAGACAGATTAATGGCTACTGAGTCATTTGTTATTTCGAAATTGGTTTTAGTTCAGACTAATTGGATCATAATTTATCGAAGATATCTCATGAGGTTTGTGGGATTGTCGTGGGCATGATGTGTCCCCTTAAGAACGGATTTACATACCAAATATGGTTACAATGTCATCTTCATTCTTCTTAGGTTATACATTTTTTATTTAACCGATCGTTCGGAATTTGGTACTTTCGATATAAGCATGATCAAACATATAATGTTATGTTTTGAGTATGTAACAATAAAAAGTTTTACGTGTGTCCAAACAGTTAAACCTCTATAAATTAATAATGTTAGGATTTTGAAAAATTACTAATTTAGAAAAGTACTAATTTATAGAAAAATCTGTAAAAAATATAAATATTCGGAAATGTAAAATACAAAAGTTTATTTATGACACATACTATTAAAATTCTTTGTTTAAACTTATATTTATTTTGATGTTTACTATTTTATACAAAAATATGTTTACATATTTGCAAATTTTGTTCAATATTGCAAAATTCGTTCAAAACAAATTTTATCAGAAATTTCATAAGATAGATCAGCTTGTGATAATGTTATTGATGAACTGGAAGGTTTAATTAATAATTGTGGCTATCAAAATAAAATGGATCTCAATAGTGTACTTGACTATTCAGGTGAAAATGATACATGTTCAGATATTCAGACTTTAGAAGAAATTATTAGAGTTTCTGTAATCTAATGATGATGAAGAAATCAAAATTGAAGTTTTGGAACCAGTTACACGTCATGAAGTAATCATCGCGTCTAGAACTCTTTAAAATTTTTGGATATAGATCGGAAAGACAATCAGAAGTTTTAAAAGCAATAAGAAAAATTAGAGATGAGCTCCAACGAGATTTCAACTTAAAAAAAGACCAACAACATTATAATCATATTTTACTAAATTATCTACGAATAATTATGTATGCCTGAACATTTACAATTATTAATTTATGATATTATTGAGATTATATTTTTACGTAGGAGTTTCAAAATAATTATGATCTTATTAATTTATTAAATTTTATCAATTTTACACTGACTCGAGTTGAGACCAGAAAATTTTATTATTTATAGAGATTATTAATTTATCGAGTATTAATTTACGGAGTAACTAATGTACATATTTTCTTAAAAGAAACGTAAATGTTTTATAATGTTAAACAAATACAAAACTCAGACAACCATTGAGTAGCATTAAAATAAACAAACTCTAATCTCCGTGGATTGGCTAGTAATCAGTCTCTGTGAACTCCCTCACCCCAAAAGTCGGTTTCAAGCTCCACAATTTAAACGCATTGTTGTCTCCGGCACTAGAGTTTTTGAGTATCATGCGGATCGATGGCCTTCAGTGTCAATTATCGGAAAACATCAAGTATTTATAAAAGTATTGTGTATTGTAACTTTGGGGACCCCTTAAAAGGTTCAAGAACTTTTTTCCTTTTAATTCTAGTTATGTATGTCTTTTATCCACCTCCGGACTCATGAAACAAATACCTCAAAAGGACAATTCTTTCAGGTCATAAATCATGAGACTAAACCAGACAAGAAAGTATTGACATACAATGACATTTTATCAGTAACATCTCAAAAACCCATATGATTCAGATTGAACTAAAGGGTCACAAAAACATAAGAGGTTCCAATC
>JAKUCM010005950.1:0-27662 GCA_023374145.1 Lepidium sativum
GTTTTTTTTTCTTTTGTCAACATTAGATCATAATTGACCGATTTTTTGTATGTCTTTACCAAAATTTTAAAAATATTTTAGGGTCTGATTGGTAACAAAAGTACCTTTTGAGTTTTTTGATGTAGGATTTAACATGTGGGTTTTTTTGCTATATATTCTTTTTGCTGTAGGTATTCTGACTTTAGATTTTATTTTTGTAAAGTTCGTAAATTTTGGCTCTGCATTATTAGTTTTCTACAGCCAAAAATATTCCATAAATAAAAAATTGGCTTTCTATACTAATGATAGTCAAATGATACGATTTGATTTAGTTTCAGTGCACTTGAAACTTTTTTGCTCTTTAGAGCAACGGAAGTTATTGTCAATTACACCCTTAACATATATAGAGGTTTACTTTGTAAATTTCATCTCTTTTGATAATGAATTTTGGCCATTCCGCATATAATATAATTTTCTATTACAGATATTTTCCTTTTTGATATTAAATTCAATACCTGTAATTTATTCACATTTTATTACTAGTTACAAGTAAATCATGAATCACCAAAAGAATATCTGCTATATTATGAACATCAGATATCTTCTTATTGAGTTGTGGACTAGGTATAGGAGTATCGGTTGAATCGCCTTTACAAACGACTCCATCAGTCACCACTTCTGAGACATCGACATTGAAGCTATTATAGTCTTTTATTAACAATGCTGTGAAGGCATTATCAAAGCTTGTAGATGCATCATCATAAAGTTCTGAACATTCATTATAATTATCCTTATATTGAGGATTCGTTGTGGTTTCTGCAAGTGATTCGAATTGGTTACTCACATCTTTAGCATCTGTTGAACCATACTTGGCCAAAAGCTCTCCAACACCAGAAAGATTTAATGTTTTACTTTGCGGATTCGATTTAAAGAAGTCGAAACAGAATGTAGGGTCTGTAACTTTTGAACAGATGTTTTTGACCTCATCTTCTGAAATTTTCATACTCAATCTTGCATATGATGAGGCAATAAGAAGAAAAATCATTACAAAAGGAACCGATAATGACTTGTTTTTGACAACCATGCTTATTTTATTTTTGTGTTTTTAATATGAAGACTCTTTTTTATGTTTTGTGAGAATTGTTGTGATATTTATATAGACCTAAATGAACCATATCTGCAATCAAAGCAATAAATTTTTGGTCAAAGTGTTTAATTCTAGTAAGAGAGTAAGATGATTAATCTTTCAATCTAACGAACTGACTTTCTGAAGGCATTGATAAGGTAATTAATAATAATGTAATATGATGATTTAGTCCACATAGTGTTATATTACCAAAAAAAAATTTAATAGCATTGTATCAATTATATATATATGTATTAATATCATTTTCTCATACTAACTAAAAGCTAATTAGAATTTTATGTGTACTAGTTCGTATTATACAAGAAATAAGGTAGTGTAATATTTATTTTTTATATTTATGTTTATTTTTGATTGATTCAACTGAATTTACATAATTTAAATAACTGATTTGGGAGATGGATACTCAAGTGATGTGTGTTAGTTTAAGCAATTAATGTAATTATTTTTAATATTTACTATAATTGATGTTATTTTGTATTAGATGTAAAATATTGCATTTTAATTATTAACTAGGATTATACTCACTATGGTGTACTATTTAATTGTTTTTAACTCGTGTTTATTTAAGTTCTTAGAGTCGTGTTTATATTTTGAATATTTTTTCTGAGATATTGTTTTAGATTCCTGATATCCAAACTAAAATCAATCGAAATTAGAATAACCGAACCCGACAAAATCACCCCAATAGATCTTAAATCTAGATCTAAATTATAACATAGATCTTAAATCAAAAGAACCAAAATACCATATTAGAGTAACCGAACTCGACAAAGTTCCAAAATAGATCCTAAATATTGAATTTGTATCCGATATATTTTTATTAAATTTTAGCTTTTCCGAGTCTTTTTTTAAAAAAATTTAAATCTTTACTAGTTTTAGATTGTTTATATAAGAATTTATAACAAACCCCGCATGATTTGTTTTATTTTTAAACTCATGTTCATATAGGTTCTTAAACTCATGTTGATATTTTGGAATATTATTTTAGAGGCTTAAAGTGAACTAAAATCGACATGATTAGAGGAATCGAACTCGAACCGAGCCTGATAAAATATATAAATGGATTTTAAATCTATATACCGATAAACTAAACTCAAACCCGAATCAGAACCGAATAATTAACCGAAATTATAACCGATATATTTCTTGATAAATTTTAGTTTTTAGAATTTTTTCTATTAAATTTTTATTAATTTATTATTTTTATATAAAAAGTTGTAACAAAATCTATTTATGACTATTTTAAGGGTTGTTAACATAATGGGGTTTATGTAAATTAACATAATGAGTTCGTATTTTTATACCATAATTATAGTTTTATCTTAATTTATACAGAGGTTTACTTTGTAAATTTCATCTCTTTTGACAATAAATGTTTGGCCATTCTGCATATAGTATAGTTATTAACTTTATTAATATTAAAATTCAAAAGCTGAAATTATTTTATAGCATTTTATTATCTTACATTAGTTTAGAAATCACCAAAAGAATATCTGCTACATTACGAATATCAGATATCTTCTTAATGAGTTCTGGACTAGATATAGGAGTACCAGCTGAATCATCTTTACATGTGTCTCCATCTGTTATCACTGTTGAGGCATCGTTGTTCAAGCTGTCATAGTCTTTTGCTGCCAAATCTTTGAGAGCTTTACCAAAGCTTGTAAATGCATCATCATAAAGTTCTGAACATTCTTTATAATCCTCCTTGCATTTTGGTGTGCATCCTGAAAGTGATTTGAATTGGTTGCTCACATCTTTAGCATCTCTTGAACCATACTTGATTAGAAGCTCTGCAACACCAGAAAGATCCAATGTTGTGGTTTGCGGATTCGATTTGAAGAAGTTGAAACATAATGCATGATCCGTAGCTTTTGAGCAGATGGTTTTGACCTCATCTTCTGAAATTTTTATGCTCAATCTTGCATATGTTGAGGCTACAAGAAGAAAAAGCATTAGAAAAGGGACCAGTGAAGGCTTGCTTTTGACAACCATATTTATTTATTTTATTATGAAGACTTTGTTTTGATGTTTTTTGATAATTGTTGTGAGATTTATATAGGCCCGAATGAATCATATTTGCAATTAAAATTTAAAAGCAATAAATTTTGGTCAAAGTGTTTGATTATAGTAAGATAGTAAGATGATTAATTAATTTTTCATATTAACGAATTGAATTTTTGGGGGCATTAATAAGGGTAATTATTATGTACCATAATAAAATAATTTAGTCAACGCAATAGAATCTCCATAAATTAATACTCGATAAATTGATAACTTCTATAAATTAATAAATTTTTCTAGTCCCAAGTAGGGCCAGTATAAAATTTGATCGAATTTAATAAATTAATAAGATAATAATTAATTTGAAATTCCTATGTAAACATATAGTCCCAATAATATCATAAATTAATAACTGTAAATATTAGACATACATAATTATTCTTAAGATAATTATGTAAACTATGATTCTAGTGTTGTTTGTCTTTTTTTAAGTTGAAATTTCATTGAAGTTTATCTCTAATTTTCCTTATTGCTTCTAAAACTTCTCATTTTGTCTTTTCGATCTGTATCCAAAATTTTTGAAGAGTTCTAGACGCGATGATTGCTTCATGATGTGTAAATGGTTCCAAAACTTCATCATCATCTTCGACTTCTTCATCATCATTAATTACAGAAGGCATAATTTCTTCTAAAGTCTGAATTTCTGAACATGTATCATTTTCACCCGGATAGTCAAGTAGACTATTGAGATTCATTTTATTTCGATAACCAAGATTATAAATCAAACCTTCCAGTTCATCAATAATATTATCATAACCTGATCCATCTTCTGAAATTCTTGATAAAACTTCCTTTGAACGAATTTTGCAATGTCGAAAATAATTTGCTATTGTCTCTTGACGAACATTGATTGTCCAAGCCAATACTGCAAAATTGATAGCATTCAAAACATTGATCTTACTTGGATTCGGCTGTCCCAACTCGTAGCCTTCTAAATCTCACAGTAAAATCTCCTTCGGTAGTGCATCTTAAAAGTTCTTATTATTCCAGCATCACAAGATTGCTACAAAGCTCAACATTACGTAATCCTTCAATATTATACGCATGTGTTGTACAATTATCTAACACTAACAAAACTCTTCTACAATGCATGATCTGATAAAACCAACGAACATATTCTTCAAAAAATCATACCAGTCATCCAAGCTCTTTTGTTAGCACGATAATGAAAATTCAAGCTATTTATATTCACAGTCTTGAAACAACGTGGCTTTGCAAATTATCCAATGATCCATAAAGTAATTTTTTTAGACCCATCTTCATTGCAACAAATAAAAATTGTTAGTCTTTCTTTGTCTTGCTTTTTTCCTTCAAGTTGTTATGTAGCAAGAGAATGATCAGCTTGTAATCTCTAAAACAAACCAGTTTCATCCACATTAAAAACATCCTTCATAGAGAACTTGTCTATTTTTTCCCTTATAGCTTCTAGTTTTTTCTCCATCTCCTGCACATTGACTGAACCACTTTCTCCAAAACGACGAAATGATTTGATACCATGTCGTAACTTGAATTTTTCAAGCCAACCTTGAGAAAATTGGTGTTCCACATCATCTTGAGAGTAGATAAGTTTCATTGCCTCTTTTGTCTTCTCTAGAATTAGTTCTCTCCGTTATATTCACTCGGTCTTGGTATTGGAGAAACCACTCAAAAAAAACATTCTTCATTTCTTGATATTTTGCTGGTTTGTGCCGCTTGATATTATTTCTGGTTTTCAGAGTTGTAGAAAGATATTCAGCTGATCGTTTGAGTGTGTTTGAGATTGTACCTTGACTAACTTTTAAATGAAATTTTTCTTCAAGCCACAATTTTAGATCTTTTTGAGTGCTTGTTATATGGTATCTTTTGTACTCACATAACTCTTTTCGTATTTGGTTTGTCATGGTTGATTTCGTAGCATTTTTAAGATGAGAAGTCATTGTTAGGATGTGTTTAAGAAAAAATGTAAGAATGAAAAACATATCAAAGCAACATTAATATATATATATATATATAAGAAACTCATAGATTAAAAAATGGAAGTCAGAAGAAAAATGGAATATCAACATTTTTTGGTATAAAATATGTAAACATCAAAATAAATGGAAGTTTAAACAAAGAAGTTTAATAATATGTGCCATAAAAAAATTTTCGTATTTTACATTTTCGAATATTTGTATTTTTTACAGAATTTTTTATAAATTAATACTTCTCTAAATTAATAATTTTTCAAAATCCCAATAATATTAATTTATAGAATCTTAACTATAATTCTTTTTACGTTATTTTAAAAAGTGGCGGGTATCAATATTAGATAGTATTTATTTCATCCAAATGATGCAATAAACCGATAATAAAATTAGTGATTCTGACGATCAATGATCAATGTTAAATCATACTCCTTCCGTTTTACAAAGATAAATGTTGTAGAAAAGAATTTTGTTTCAAAATAATAGATGTTTTCACTTTCAATGTATATTCGACTAAATATTTTCCGTTTTGTCCTCATTTACTTTTTACCATTTTCCCTCTTAAAATTCTTTTTGTTAACATATATTATATCAACTTGAAATCAACCATTAGCTTAAGGTTTGGCAATCTGGAGAATGTCTCCAGGGTCTCTGTCTAAGTTACAAAAAATCCATGGATAGCTCTTTAATTCCTCTAAATTAAATTTTTATTTTACAAACAAATGAGATGAAGATATTATTTTACAATTTTTCTTAATAAATGTGAATATCAATACATCTATCAATTAAAACGGAGGAATATATGATATATTTGTTATTTGTAATTAAATAAATTATTTCCAATAATTAGATTGACGATAATACTAACTATTTGATCAAAGACATTTCAAAACAAATATTTTAGAAAGTATAATGCAACATATTTTTAAAACTATAGTGCAAACATGTACAATATTTGTTCTGTTAATTTATAAAGTCTAAAGAGTTTTTAGTATAACTCAAAAAGCTATGTATCATACTCTTTAGTACCTCATCAAATTATATATGTTTTACCGTTTTTTCTTATAAATATTTCTCGAGAAATCAATGAAACAAGCATACACTTTATATATATATATATATATATATATATAAGAATGATGATTATTAATGTATTCGTATCAAAGTGAATATGTATTAAATATGTTGCAGTTGTTGATCATATCAAAGAAGAGAAAGAAAAAGAGAGAGAGTACGTATTTGAGATTCTAAGAATTCAGATTTTTGTCTTATAAATAAATTTCTTGGATGGGAATAAAACTTTTTAAAATAAAAATCATTACCCAAAAATAAATGCTGATAATATTTAAATAATAACAAATAGAATTATAATTTATGTAATTGTCCTCATACAAACAATACAAATAATTAGAAGAAAAAAACATAAGATGATCATGATGATAATATAGAATCAAGCTTTAGGTAACATGTTAGAGATTACAAGAGCAATACCACAAAGATTCTTAATTCCTTGACTATTACTCGAAACCAAATCATCTACTGAGTGCAATCTCTTCACATAATCTAAACATCCATCAGCTCCATCCAAAGCAGCAGAAACTTTCATGTTCATCCCTGCACCATCTCCTGAAGCTAAATGCTCAAAAGCTTCCTCCAGATTTCCTTTTGCGCCTTCGAATTCATCTAAACATGATCTGTAAGCTAATTTAGATCGAGGGTCGACTCCTTCATCGATAATAGATTGGAGTTTTGTCAATGTTTCTGTTGTTTTTGTTTGTGTAGCATCAAGTGTGGTTTTTGCCAAGGCTTGAAGGTTAGGAGATGAGAATTGAGGATTGAGGAAGTCAAGACAGAAAGATGAGTTTAAGGTTTTGTCACAGATTGTGCTCATTTCTGAACTTCTGATTGCGTATGAGGATTCAATTAAGACAAGAAGAAACATAAGAGAATACAAGAACGCAGCATTGTTCCTTTGATTCGCAGACATTCTTGTTTTCTCTTTTTATTATTATTGTTTTATTATTTTGATATTTTTCTAATGTTTTGATTAAAAAAAATTAAGAAATTGAGAATTTATATAAAGTGATTTAGGTCCAATGCATTGGTCAAAACAAAATCAAGAATAGAAAATTGATATGAACGATGAAGAAAGTCTTTACCATTAGAAGAATTACAAAAATAGTAACCAGTAATGCATAATTTATAATTATCTCTTTTAGTCAACAAATCCACAAAACTCAATTCATATCTCAAAAACTTCTTCTAGAGAATTACAAATAATACTATGTGGGCAATGCAACTCCATATAAATGATATCCCTCAATTTGATACTTTATGTGCTCAATTAATTACTCCAGTTTGTCATTCTACAATTTCTCACACATATTAAGAAAAGAGTTAAATGTTCTATTATGCCATTGATTGACTATTAGAATTTCAAACCATTTCATACTTTATTTATTTAATTAGGGGCAAATGAGATCATTTTATATTAAGAATGCATAAAATGAAAATAACAACTAAAATGAAACAAAAAATTTAACCTACAGTGACAAGTAATATGAAACGGAATTAGTATAAAGCTAATTGAGTTAATTTTGATATCTAATATTAATGTTAAATTTTTGGTCAAAGTGTTTGATTAAAGTAAGAGAGTAAGGTGATTATTTTAAAATACTAACAATGATTTTTGAAGGTATTAATAATATAATTAATAATTATGTATCATAATATGATGATTTAGTCAACATAGTGTTATGTTCCCAAAAAAAAATTAATAGCATTGTATCAGTTATATGTATGTATTGATAGCATTTTTCATACTAACTAAAAGCTAATTAAAAAATGTTATATGTATGTTAGTTCATATTATACAATAAATAAGGTGGTGTATCATTTAGTTTGTTTTATACATTTTTCTCTATGAATACTTCTTGGATGGCAAGAAAATGTTTTTTTTTATAATTCATTACCCAAAAAAATATTGAGAATATTTAAATAATAAGAAATAGAATTACAATTATGTAATCGTCGTCTTACAAACAATATATACAAGTAATTAGAGCAAAACACACAAGCTGATGGTGATGATGATGATTTAGAATTAAGCTTTAGGTAACATGTTAGAGATAACAAGTATGGTTTTTGCCAAAGCTTGAAGGTTAGGAGATGATAAATGAGGATTGAGGAAGGTAGAACAGACATAGTGTGCTCATTTCTGTACTTGTGATTGCACTTTGAGGAACCCATTAAGACAAAAATCATGAGAGAAGACAAGAACGTAAGATTGTTCCTTTGATTCGCAGCCATTATTATTATTATTGTTATTATTATTATTACTATTATTATTACTATTACTATTATTATTTTTAGTATATTATTATTATTATTAATTTTCTATACAAGGTTTTGATTTGAAAAATACATTAAGCAATTGAGTATTTATATAGTAGAGTGATTTTGCAATGGTCAAAACAAAAATCAAGAATAGAAGTTGATATGATTGATGAAGAAAGGTTTTACCATTTGGAGAAGAATTGCACAAATAGTAAACAGTTATGCATCACTTATTATTATCTCACGATTTATTAATTTATGTGCTCAATTATTTATAAAGCTGCTTGGGTTAGTTCTGGTTTATTAATGACTAAGTGTCAAATTTTGGTTTATTAAACAAATTTGAGTTGTTGTCAATATAACCTAACTAATAGTTCTGCTATAAAGAGTTCGATCTTTCTCCCATAATAGATACAAGACTAAAGAAAATTTTAAAAATGAATTGTGTGCTATGGATCGGTTTGATTAATCTGTACAACTCAAATTTGGGGTTTAGCGTAAACCAGAACTAGAAAAGCGAACAGTAGCAATTAAAGTTGTGCTAAATTGGTTAACTCAATAAACCAAAACCAGGAAATTGAATTGGGTTGAGTGAATGTTGAATGTTTATTAAAAATCCAGGCTTAACCCGAATCTGAACATAATGAAGAACTTCAACGAATAAAAACTGTATAGTATCATCTTCTTTCACACCTCATTCTGACTTCACTAGAAAAATAGAAAGCTTAACCACAGAAAACTGAACCAAATGTAACCAAAATCCAACCCGGTTATGATATTCGGTTTGGCTTCTCATAGATGGCTCTCTCCTTTAAGATCATCCTATTGTAGGATACATAAGAAATTAAAACCGCTATTCGAAAGTCTAAACCAAAACCGAAGAAAATCAAACCAAAGCGTGACATACCTTAATTCGTTTAGATGTGAATAGGCTTGTCATAGGTGGCCATGGCAGCTTCCTTGAGAGCCTCGCTCATAGTGGGATGAGCGTGACAGACTCGGGCAATGTCTTCACTCGATGCATCATAGTTAATCGCAAGAACTGCCTCATGAATTAGCTCTCCAGCGTTTGGTGACATAATGTGAACCCCCAAGATCTTATCAGTCTCCTTATCAGCAAGAATTTTAACCAATCCTTCTGCATTATCTATGGCCTTAGCTCTACTATTAGCCATAAACGGGAATTTCCCAACCTTGTAACTTACACCGTCTTTTTTCAATTGTTCTTCGGTTTTACCAACTGAAGCAACCTCAGGATGTGTGTAGACAACTCCAGGAACCTTGTCATAATCTACATGTCCGTGTTTGCCAGCTATGAACTCCACACAAGCAACACCATCTTCTTCGGCTTTGTGAGCAAGCATTGGTCCTGAAATTACATCTCCAATAGCATACACACCTGGGACATTGGTCAAGAATCTCTCATTCACCAGAATTCTCCCGCCTTTGTCAGTTTCTACTCCAATTTTCTCTAGATCAAGTCCAGATGTGAAAGGATTTCTTCCCGCTGAGACAAGGACCACATCGGCTTCAAGAGTGGTCTGGTCTCCTCCTTCTGCCGGTTCCACTGTGAGCTTCACACCATCTGAGGAGGAATCCACGGATACAACTTTAGTCTTGAGCATGAACTTCATCTTTTGCTTCTCGAGTGAACGTTGAAACTGCTTGCGGATTTCACCATCCATAGAAGGTACGATATCCCCAGCAAACTCAACTACCGTGACCTCGGATCCAAGCCGACCCCAAACAGAACCCATCTCAAGCCCAATATACCCCGCACCAATGACAATGAGTTTCTTGGGAACTTCCGATAGAGATAAAGCTCCAGTCGACGAAACAATCTTCTTTTCATCAATTGTAATGCCAGGCAAAGATTTTACGTCAGATCCAGTAGCAACAATGATGTGTTTGCCTTTCACAACGGTGTTTCCTCCATCAATTGTGTCCACAGAGACTTCATTGGGGGAAATAAACTTACCATATCCCTTGACATATGTTACCTTGTTCTTCTTGAACAAACCCTCAATGCCACGAGTGAGGTTCTTGACCGCATTATCTTTCTGAGCCAACATAGCAGGGAGATCTACCTCAACCGAAGTGAGCTTAATACCGTGGTTGGCAAAAGCATGCTTTGCCTCATGGTACATATGTGAAGAGTGAAGAAGAGCCTAACACATCCAAAAAAAGGACACAACAAAAAAGAATGGATTAACACTACCTTCAGCAGAAGCTAATAACATTATCATAGACTTATCAGAGCTAAATTCTCTGAGAAAACATTTCATATCGAACAAAAAGCAATACAATTAGATAATTAACACATAGAGCTAATGTTACTACATCACAGATTATGGTTTTTTCTGACTGAGCTATAATACAAATACACAAGTCACATCTGAAAACATGAAAATTAACAGCCAAATTTTCCATCAGTAACTTCCATTTCATTTCCATGGAATCAAGGTGAGGAAAATCCAGAATTTAGTAATCATGGAATAAGTTTTCTAACCAAATGGGATCAGGCCATGAAAATCATCACAAAAACAGTAATTAGCTCTCCAATTGAGTCATCCACAAAAAAAGGCACAGATCAATTCTTAATAATTGACCAACAAGACAAATGAAAAATGAGAGAAGATTATTCGAAATTGACCTTCGAGGGAATGCATCCGACGTTGAGACAAGTACCACCGAGAGCGCCACGCTTCTCGATACAGGTGGTTTTAAGACCAAGCTGAGCCGCCTTGATCGCCGCCACGTAACCACCGGGACCGCCGCCAATGATGACGACGTCGTTTTCATCAGATCCTGATGACGCGAAGCCACGTGAGAGGGAAAAAGAGAATCTGAGAGCGTCAGTGGAAGAGTTAGATAAGTTTCTGGTGAGGAAATACGCCTTCTTTCTGGCCAAACTCGCCATCGCCATTGTTGTCTTTAGAGAGAGAGAGAGAGAGACTTGGCTACTTGTAGAGACGAACACAGAGCCCGGCAATTGTAAGAGAGGCTCTTAAGACCCAATTTTCTCTTTAATCTCAAATATTAATAATTCCATAATTGACCAACCATCTATTTTTCTTTCTATTAAAATCTTAATTATGTTAAAAGTATGTCCACCGAATATTTGTAATTTCATTACAATGTTATCTAAATCCGCATTTAAATCATGTTTTTTGTCCATAAACATTTATAAAAATCAATGTTAACATTTAAATGTTTCCTTTTTTATGTATTTTTTTATTATGTCTTTTTCTGATAAAGTTTTTCCTATTAAAATTCGATTCCAAAAAATAGTATTGTCTCAGCTGCGATTGTATTAATACCTAAATCATAGAAATAGCTCACTATAAATGTATGCGTAAAGAAAAACACCAAAAAACTGAATTTCAGAGTTAAATGTTTTTCTTTACAAAATTAAGTATCCTTTTATTATTTTATACAGACAGATATGAATAAGAAATATATGGACATGAAGAATTTTTGGAGGAGAAGAAGATAAAGAGATAAAGATAGAGATGAGAAGCAATGATCACAAGGATAGGATTGAAACTTCTGAGATAAACTCCAAACCTTTCACAGTCCACAGAAACTCTTGAGCTCCACAGATATGGGAGTGAGGTTCCTGAAACTAGATTAATGAACTTCAGACAAAATCAGATTCAGATAGTTGAACTAAGAAAATCCTTACCAAGAATCAATAATGGCAACAACATCACTAATCCTCAAGAAAAAAGTTGAAAATCCTCATTATCAGTTTCAATAATCCTAACAAAACTTCAGGCTGCTATTCCTGTCTAAACAATCAAACAGAAAAAAAAAAAATTGAGTAACCACATTACAAACATGTTCTTTCCTCTCTATCACTCACTAAGTCTCTTATTTTATTGCATCCAATCCCATCTCAAATTAGAGAAATAATCGTTTGATCAGTGTAACACCGATCTCTATTGTTATATATACTGCCAAAAAGGGTGTTTTCAGTCGGCTCCAAGCATTGCTTGTAACCGAGCTCGAGCTTCATCAGAAACACAGAATCTGAATCTTCTCCTCTGCGATAGTTGAGGTGATGACGGGACTGAGGAAAAGCAGATGACTACAACCGTCATGTTATCCGATGAGTTTAGCCTCGCTGCTTCTTTGCCAAGTTCCATTGCACATTGTTCCGGGTCACCATGCCTCCTCAATCCTTGCCTTACATTACTCACTGCATTCTGGCTTGACAACACATCCCATATACCGTCACATGCCATAATTAAGAACTCATCGTCCTCTGTTAGAATGATCTGTTGAATCTCTGGTTCTGAAATCAGTGGTGAAGAGGAGCCAGAGAAAGGATTCTTCAATTCCCAATCCCCAATGGCACGTGTGACAGCAAGGACCCCATTGAGGTATCCATCCTCAAAGAACCCTCCTAACTCCTCAATGCGCCTTCGTTCTGGCTCATATGTTGATCTGTGATCGAAAGACATATCAACAGCCACTCCTTTCCGGCATAGCACTGCACGGCAATCTCCAGCGTTAGCAACAAGAAGATGTCTTCCAAATATAAGAGCAGTCAAGGCAGTTGTCCCGCATGAACCACTGACAATGTTTTCATCAGCCATGGCAAGATCAGCCAAAGCAAAAGCTTTACGGTGAGAGTTCTCCAGTTCTTCTAAGAAAAAAGCATTCACAATGGAAGGCATCTCTGGAAATACAGCATCTTGAAAAAACAATCTTGTCACGTTCTCCTTCATGTAAAGTGCTGCCTCAGGTCCACCGTGACCATCAAACACACCATAGAAAGCACTTGGTATCGAAAAGTTGAAGGATCCGAGATGAGCTGATAAGTCGTCTATGCAAAAGTGTTCATCTTCCATGGTTTCTCGGCATCGAATGTCAGCAAAACTCCCTGAGCGTATAGTTGGCATAAATTCACTGGTTGGTTCTACAATGGTAGTAGTTACACAACTCATGCCCTATTAAGACATATACAGGAAAACAAGTTCTTTAATACCACTGTTCTAAATTTCACAGAAAAGACAATAACTTCTCATAAATAAATAAATAGAACACAGCATGATTATCAATTCAAAGAGCATTCAAGTCGTCTCAATAAAAATGTATAATTGATTCATGAAAAGCTTATCTAGCAGTCTTCACGATATAGCAAAGGCATAACTTTTCCTTTA
Organism: Lepidium sativum; assembly: GCA_023374145.1. NCBI lineage: Eukaryota > Viridiplantae > Streptophyta > Magnoliopsida > Brassicales > Brassicaceae > Lepidium > Lepidium sativum. Next base: position 13,641 of record JAKUCM010005950.1, read on the forward strand.
AAGAAACACAAAAATCTTCTCACCTAGTCAATTCTAACAAGATTCTTTGCGACACGAGTTAGGGGATTCAACATTATTATGCTACAGTGAAGGAAAAAAATTGAATAATTTTTTATCATTATCAGAATTTCAAGCCACGATCTAATCCCAAACCTTAATTACATAACTCGTAATCTAAACGGGAACAAAAAAAAGGTCAATTATGACGAAGAAGAAGAATCAACATTTATTTGATCCCATCTGCAATTTCAAAGGAAACTCTTTAAACTCGGAAACCCATGACATAAATTAAAACAGAGATTCAGATCAAGAACCCTAAAGACATACCGATCCGAATCGAGGCGTTTCAGCGGAACCCGGATTCTCAGCACGCACCGAGTCAGGTACTCGAACTTCTTCGTTCTGAAAATTCTTCTGCTCTTTCTGAGCGGAGATATGGCACTTAACGTCGAGAACCCTGATCTCAGTTTCAGCGACCATCGTTTGACTCAAAATCATGACTTCTTAACTTCTTTATAATAAATCGCACAGATCCAATTGCAAGAATTCCACCGAAAGGTAAATCGACGAATAAATTCACGAAATTTTGGGATACTGGCGCTTTGCTTGGACGCAATTGAAATTCGCCTAACAGAATAAAGAACAGAGGAAAAAAGAAATTAGGGTTTGGTTTCTGTGTTGGACTTTTATTTGCAAATATCTGTATTCACAGATGCCTTAATTGTATATTTGTCTCAATTATTAATTAATATATATTTCCTAAGTTCAATTAATATATATACTTTAAAGTAGCACATTTGCATAACCGGAATCGAGTCTCTACATCTATATTACGTAGGAATTTGGCTATTAGACTGGCTTATTGTGGCCCAATATAATCTGTCGTTGATAAAAAAAAATAGTTCAATTGATATATGGATTCTGTAACTAAAATAAAAAGGAGGGTTCAATATTAATTTATATCAAAAATGTAATAAATTCTTATCATATTTTTTTTCTTTATTATCTAAATTTTTATCTATTCTTTATCTCAATTATCTTATCTATTTAAAAGCATTAGGTTGGTTTTCCGATTTTAAGAGAATTGTGGATACTATTGAAGGAAATGGATTGCACATCACCAGAATTTAAACATCTTAGAAAAAATATTTCTATAAATGAAAATCGTTCTTTAGCTATTAAAAACAAAGATTCCATAGTTAAATACAAATGAGTTCAGCTTTTTTTTTTGTAATAGAAGACTTGTTATACTAAGGACATATTCAATGATGAGATTCTCACCTGATTAAAAAAACTAAAAATAAATAAATAAATAAAAGAGAAATATGAGATTTTGGCTTATTCATCTCATCCTAAAAAGACTTAAGAAACGAAAAAAAATAGAATTACATCAAGGAAACACTATACTATAGCTACTGAAAAACAAAACATTTTCGGAAACATTACCAAAAAAAACAAAAAGCCAAATGATAATTACCCAAAATAGATCAAGAATAAGCTACTAAAGATAAGAATTCGAAAAAGTATAATTCCAAACGGATAGAACTAAACCATTACATGGCAAAAACTAGATCTAAGTATTAGCAAAACCGCTAATGACAAATAAAAACAATTTTGAAATAAAGAATTGGGATTATATTCTAACAAGAAGTAAATCGTATAAATTTTTCAAAAATGATAAAGTCGAAAACTAATATAAAAATTGATGGCTTGATAGAAACAGTAAATAAACTCTTTATTTTATAATAGAGGTTGTTTAAAGTCTTTACACATGATATAAAATAATCAAACATGGCTATATTGTCATAAACTGTATTATTTGGTAATACATGTAAAAAATAAATAGAATTATATATGGTAGTAAAGCTGTATACAATGTGATTGTGATACACAAAGTGTAACGTCGGAGAAGAGTCTGTACAGTACCAGAGATCTACAGACGTTTATAATATATACACATTCATATTTTCTACGATTTGATTTGATTATTAGAAAACCTACACCACAAAATTCTGAACAAAATGTAATTAACAGTTCTTCCATCAAAGCTGTGTTTCATCACCCCCACCTGAACCAAAAAAGAAACAGCACCATCATATACCAGACGCAAACGCTGAATGCTATAAACCATTAAAATGGAATTAAGTACTGAACAGTAACTGGGAAATTCAAAGACACCACACATAATCTAGCCATCAACCATTAACCAGTTGGGAAATCGCAGTTGGTTATAAGGAAAGAAAAAGACAAAGCTTTGCTCAAGTAAATAGAGAAATTATCAAAGGAGAAGAGGAAAGAGTCTTTACCAGAGAGCTCAAAGATTCGAATAGCATCAAGCTTTAACTTGAGGTGGTCGTAGGGCTTGTACCAAAGGTTGAAGATGGTGTAACTGAAGCTGGCATTTGTTGAGAAGCTCCTTCAGCCCAAGAACTCTCAGAAATTGGGGAATATGGTCTTGTCACTTTGTTTTTCACCATTCCCTAAAGCGAACACAATAATTAAAAACATATTTTCAACTTGGTTCCTTGTTCAGCATATAATTTGCCTCTCTGTAATAGCATGTTATTAGGCAACATATTAAAAGGGGTGGCATTATCGCAATTAATATAGAAATAAGAAGCTCTTTTCACCTTTAAAGCATCCTGCCCGTACAAGTTAATTGCTTGATCGATGGCTGAGTAAACCTCAAAGGCCTGCTTGGTGTTGGGACTGCATTTGACTACACGGACTTGTTCCTTCGAATCATATGGCTTTGCTTTCAGATAGAGAATAAGCCGCGAAGGTGGAGAGTTAGGTTGGTCCTTTTTCCCGTCAGTTAGTTCCATGGTTCCCAGATCATTCCATAGAATGTCCCACTGTATAGAACACGCATCTTTGGCCGGGATAAACTTCCTTTGGCCCATTATGTTGGACGGTTGCTAGAAACATTAAACGTTTGCAATTGTCAAGACGATATCTCAAAGACATAAAGAAGACCAATACTAGACCAATTAAACCTTATGCACACACAGAGAGCAAAAAGGTATCGTCTAACTCACTTGTAGCAATATCACTCTTCGATGTGTGATCATCAGAACTTTTCCTTTTGGTAGAATGAAATGACTTTCGTAGGCATCTGTTAATGCAAACTTCCCGCGTACTTTAAATAAATCAACCTGGCCAAGGAATGATCCGGATTCTGCCAACTGCAATATGACCTGCAAATGCAAAATATAAGAGAATTGAACTTCACACGAGAACAATTATATGCTAGATGAATCAAACCAATTTAATATCAGCTCGAGTAAATCCATTCCTCATCAGCTAAACAGAACAACGATCAGTACAGATTCATGAATACAAACTGTACCTGTCCCTGTGCTCTGTATTCATTGTAAGGACGAAGCAAGCTATCAGCACCAACGGCTCTTGGGAGTCTCCGGCGAAGAAGTTGTTCATCTGAAGTGATAGCAGCTGCAATCTTCATCCTCATGGCATTTGCACCTTCAGTTGTCTTTGACAGAAGATCCAGAACTCCACTCACAGGCTGGGCAGCAGCACCAATGATTCCTTTCCCAAACCCTGAGACAAAGCCTTCGACACCAGAAGACTTTGCACCTTCAAGAGGCTTTGTCAATATGCCTGTGACTCCTCTAAACAGGCCTTTAGCTAGAGCTCCACCTCCTTCTCTGATAATATCGCCAAAGTCCTCAACACCTTTGCTCTCCTGCCAAATGTGAAAAACACATGAGCATGTACTAACTAAATTAATGACTATTCAAATGTTAAGAAGACAATTGACTACATATTAGTGAACAGGTGGGAAGGTGACTTGTTTTGTTTATGTTGTATTTACAGGAAACAGCATATAACAAAGCCAGGAATGAACCTGTCTTTGCCGACTTTGGATGAACTTTTTATCCATTGATAATGCAGCTATGCCCTGACTCATGTGTCCAAGTGCACTGCTTGCATTGCCAAGAATGTCGACACCTGAAAGTAACTGAAGAGGCTGGCCAAGGAGATCTTTCTTTACGCTTCTGATTGCACTATTGATCATAGTACTTTGACGCATGGATATGTTTTCATTAACCCTCTCACTTATGCGTACCTGTTTGAAGATAGGAAGAAATTACAAAAGAAAAATATATGACTATTCAGCTCCTTGGGCAGACAGTGTTGTTAGTAGGACACTGACAAATGAAATTATAATAGCTGAAAAACATGTCGACTGCGACTAAAGACTGATGGCCCTAAATTACTTATTGAAAATGCACAGTAATGGTATTCAATATCCAGTAGCTAAATCAAAACCATGGTCGTCCAAAGAAGCGCTGATACTGGAAAACAAAAAAAAGAATTACCAAATATTAATAATTCCTATCAACCTATGTATTAGTATGCCAATTTTTGTTAATTGAATTCTTAAGAAGCTATTCACGTGCAACACAGAAGCCTTATTGTTTGCTCTCACAAATGAATTACTATGGAATACGTACTGGCATGTTTTCTGTATTCCCAAGAGCAGTCATCAGGGATGACCAAAATCCAAGCACTCCCCTCGGCCTTTGACTGGGGGACATGGCCATGGATACTTTAAATCTAACTTCTGAGATGTTAAGAACTCTGCATTTTTGGAGGAGTATAACCATTAAGGTAAGTTTTGTCATTGGAATAATCATTCCATAAACAGCATATATATATTAAGAAAACCCCATACATACCCGATTTGAATGAATGGATCAACTGATACAGCAGTGGACTTAGAATCGGATAGTCTACTGAAGTTGGCTTGCTGGACCATCTCATGAATGCGCCAGATAATAGGTTCGTGAATATTTATTAAAAAGGCAGTATTATCACGTCCCTGGTACAGAGATATTACAATGTGAGCAAATCATAAAATGCAATAAAGAATTTTTCAGGTCGAAAACAGAAACTGTATAAACTTACTTGGAAACCTATATACGGGTAGACACGGAGATCAAGGCCAGCATTTGATTGCAAAGTGACAGAAAACTTCAGAATGTAGTCAGATTTATCTCCAGTTCTCTGTGGTCTGAACAGAACTGGCATTGGAGCCAATGGCAATTGGTTATCCACTTGTATTCCTTGCATCCTCAATTTGAACCTGTAAAACAACAAATAGCTCAGCGTGATTTCTTTGTATAACAATTAACATAACTTGCTAAGTGCATATGCTAATTCATGATCTTAGCAAATGCTTTTCATTGGAAATCTCACAACAATATTTTTCTGCATCATAGATATTTGGAACTTTACACAGTAACCACTGAATGCATAGAGACGGTACTTAAATTTACCGAATTAAATAGAAAACCAATATGGCAATCTCATACAGCTGCATAGATGATTTATATTCCCCTTGCATTTCTAAAATAGAGCTACATCTAAAAAACCTTATTAACAAACCTGCTAAGCCCAGAGCCCAAGCCGGTTGAATAGGCCACAAAGAGGTTTTGGACTGACATGTACAGTATTTCTTCAGGCGCGTTATCAATTACAGAGATTCCAAGTTCAGCAAGCTCAAGAATGACATGAAACTCAGAATCTTCCACAGCCGAAAGATGAGATTGCTGAGACTCATTTCCAGATAATTCTGACAGAGCTGATGCGGGAAGTCTTCTTCTTATGCTTGAAGTTGGCTCAATTGCTGGCATCCAGTCACTGATTCTGACTATTTTTCTTTTGTCTTCCTTTACAATAGTAACTCGAATGGGCCTGGTAGGTCCATTTTCACTCCGTGGTGGATGGTCACCTATCTTACCAATATCATATTTTTCTGATTTAGAAGGATCATTTCCATCAACAAGGAGCTCAAATAGATGTCGTCTACCAAGATCTTCCCAATAAAATGAAGCAGCGGCATTTGGAGGAAGAAATTGCCAAGACTCGCTGGCCCCATCCACTTGACGATAGCGAACTGGAAGAAACATGGAACGGTTCTCGATCCTAGGAGATTTTATTCACATTATACAGAATATAAAAAACTATAAAGTCAGATATAGTAGTGAAAGACATAACTATAAGAGAGGGAATGCACACTTTGAGTCAGCTAACATGATGCATAATTGTATAAAAATATATTCCGACAGACTCTTCCGCAAACATGTTTATTCAACAATAATAAACATCTGTTTGTGTGGAACAGATGTGGCAATAATATTGTACCATCTAAACCAATCCAACCAAAGACAGTGCAGTTACGTCAAACAAAACAAATCATCAGAAGCATGTATGTTATACCTGTAAGGGCCAGAGATAGAGTTCGGCCTGAAAACAACTTCGTAACGTGAGTGCTTTGTCCCGCTTCTGACCTGTATTCTTAGCTGCAGATAATCAGTTCCATCTTCTCTTGCAATAGGAACACGCATCCAACCTTCACTAAAGACACTGAATGGCGTGCTCCATCTGTATCCCTTCACTCGTAACTGAAAAATTCCCATCCGCCATAAGCACATTGTTAATCATTAAAAGAAGGTAGGTACAGTAATCTGAAGGTATATTACGTACTTTCAGCAACTCAAGCCGGGTGGAAGATTGCCACCTAAAGAGTTTCGGAGGATCAGAAGGACTAATCCAGTCTTCTGTCTGACAATCGCACTGTTGAAGACAGATGCTCACGCCCACCCTGTTAATGAATAAGGTTTGTGGCTGCAGATGTATAACCTGAACAAAAAAATAGCCATCAAACATTAAATTGAAAGTTGGATTATACCAAGTTTAACTTGATATTCAGACCCCAAAAATGCTAAGCGTCAAGTTACTATTAAGCTTTGATCTGCCTCTAAATCATCTTATTATAATATAACACAGAGAATGATTTAATACATCGCAACCACATGTATACTTTTTTCAGAAAGAGGCGCGATGAAATGGAGGCTAAACTAAGTATTGTATGTCAAGCTAATCCTTGAGAGTCTCCTCAACCAAATAGCAATTTTTAAATCAACACCAACAAGAACACTATACTAGAGCACACATTTATTTCAGACAGGTACTTCACACAAATAAGACAAAATTGAAGAGAAAAAGGTCTTATGAAAGTACTAACTGACCTTTGTTCTATCAGATGTCATATTCAATACTGCTGAGAGCATGTAGTAGGAGGTGTCTTTGCAGAATGCCTTTACATCTATGCGTTCCTGGAATGGTTTATCAAAGAAAGAATATCGCAAGATCATCCAACCAAATAAAGCAAATGGTGACTCAGTCAAAGCTAGAAGATGGCTTAAGAAATAAAGACAGTCCCGCAAATTCAAGCCATTAGCTTTAAGCAAATCATTTGTACCTTCTTCTCAAGCTCAAGAAGAGAAATTCCAGGACTGTAAATGTCAGAATCCCGAGCTGCAACAGTGATACCAATCCGTGGGGAGACATAAGAATCCTTCTGAGATGGGAACAGCACGACCCCACTCCGGCCGGCTGATTCCTGTGGAGAAAGCATGCTAGGCATAGGACTAGTATCCTCAATAACCTCGAGCACTCGGACATTTTTCCTCTGCTGTTTCCTTTCCATCGAAAATACAGGGTTTCTCTTAAAAGATTTGGAAGCCCTAGACAGACAGGGCGAGCCAGCTTCCACATTTTCTGAAGGTTCAATCTCCACGACTCTATAGCCTAGAGGAAGATACGAGTCATTTGTAATCCAGTATGGGACAAAGAATCTTATAGTCTTTGGTGCTGCCCCTGTTTCTCCAACATCACGTTCTATGCTTACACGCAATCTCCTGAAAATCCAAAAAAAGAGTATGATGTAGAACAAAATTAATTTAATGGAATATGGTGTCAGGTTATCTAAAGAAAAGAAACATGTCATTTAATAATTCTCGACATACTAAAGTTCCGTCAATGATAAGATTCCATTACGGACCAGCTCCTTCTACGGATACTGTGAAGTGTTATGTGTAATTGAGAAAAGATACTGATAGAATTACTAAAACCTCAACCAATGATAACACTAACCACATTTTTTCACAAAATCATATATTCAAACATTTGGGATTATTAAAGATAAAAACCTAATAATACCAGATAAAAGAAAGAGTGACAAACCTTTTGCTCTGTTGATGGACGAACCAAAATGATGACACGCTTGCACTTGAAGATAGATCTAAAACAGGAATAGGATCCTACAAAAAAAATTGAAATTCAGTAATGTAATTAAGTGCAGATAGTTTCTTCTTCAAAAGATCAAGGCCAACCTTCTCCAATGCCCAACCACCATGGACAGCTAACGTAAGATAAACAGGCCTCTGAATATCAGCTGAATATACGTGAGCACTCTTCCTTGAGGATACTATGCCATGCTGTCTCTCAAGATATGTACCTTCTTTTGTCCTTTCCCATACTGTGAATTTGACTGGACAAGGAAGTCTATTTTCTAACTTTAAAGGAGAATTAATGGTAATTTGCCAATCATAGACAGGTGTATTGAGGTCTGTATGAAGAACTGAAGCATCTGTTCCTATGCTAAGCCATAATGGCTTACTCCCAGTAGAGGGCTGGCAGCAGAAGAGCATATCCTTTTTCTCAAGCTGATTTAATTTCAAAGAAAAAGCAGATGCCCTGTTGCTTTGCTTGAGAGTATGCTGCCGAGTAAGTAAACCTTGATCAACAAATGGTTGATCTTTTCCGCAACCAGAACTCATCGCAATGCAAGAACCCCATGCATAAGACTGATGAGGGTTCTCAACCGCTGGCCTGACATGTAAGCATTGTTCATTATCCTTTGATAGACATCCCCATGGTAAAACATGGGAAGATCTAGAGGCAATCAAAGCATTATGATTGCTTGCTCCAGAAGAGACATTCTGTTCAGAAGATATGGATATCTCTAAACTGACATCTGACTCATTTACAACAGTGGCCAAGCATCTGAATGTTGCATGCTTTCTTCCATTTCTCATAGAAACTTCCATTGCAATATAATCATTTTGCAGTGATTTCGGAGCAATACAGAGTGGAAGCAGTGACCGAATGCTATGCCATGAATCATCAGGGCGAAGTCCAATCCAGAAACCAGTGTCTCCGTCATCAAATTCTTTACCTTCCGTATTTCTTAGAGTGTTGGGGGTTGTGGTCTTCTCAAAGTAAGATGTTGAGACAAGCAAGCAGCCGTTTTCGTGAATATCTTCGGCATTCTTCAATTCATAAAGTCAAAAGAAGAATTGACGATGCATGTTATTAAATCTTTAGAAATACATAAACATACCTTGATATGAATGAAAAATAACTAACCTTTCTCTGAAGCATATATGAACTTATATTATCAGCATCACTTGATTGAGGTATCATTCTTACTGAAGCTACCTTTCTAAGAGTATTTTTTCCATGTCCAACCGGAAATGAAAGCAACCCAACAACCTCCCCTGTATAAATCAATAAATTACAATCATGTAACACAGGCACAATTCCAGCTCACTGAACTCTTGAGAAAATGTCCAGTCAAATTTTATGCACGTATAGACAGAAAATCGAAGGGCTCAAACAAAAAAGTTTGCCAATTCAATCTCAAGAAGAATGAAATCACACACACTCACTCACAGACACGAAAGAACATTTGAATTTACAGTTATGCATGAATAACTGGTAAAAGAGGAAATCTAAGAGGTCACAGGGTGGAACCTTTTCCAGCTTTAGCAGCCAAGTTTGTTACCTCAACCTCCAATCTGGCCAATCCCTAAAACAAGTAAATAGAGAAAAGGCAATCATATAAGATAAGTTCTTATTCCTAGCTTAAAAAGAAATATTGCACACGGAAGTACCAATCTAAGTTGTACCGCTAATAATTAAATCAGAGTGAACAGCCCAAGAGTAACTAGTCATGATTGTTTTAGTCCAGAGCTAATTATAGGTTTTTATAGCTTAAGATTACGTGTGACTGAGGGGACATAAAATATATATACCGGAAACATTAGATTAAATGCTTTTATACTACCTTCCTTGGAATTTCAAAAATGAATAGTTCATTCCACTTGGAAGTACACTCCATCAAGTCATTGACAACTGTAGTGGACGGCTTCACGCACTTTGTTCTAGCACTTTGAGGAAACAGCTTTTGTGGTTCTGCACCCTGACTATCAACAACAAGCCGTAGGGTGCAAAAGAAATTGTGACTGTTGCCATCATCAATAATATGTAAACCCCTGCACAAACAAAAAATGAAAGTGCCTCATATATATTATACACATTCTAATAGGCCACTGTACATATCTTATATGATGGTAATATATTCGCATAGAAACCTTAGCCTCAATAATCTGTACAGTCAAGTAATTGCGTGCTTCTCTACAACTGTCTGCAACATTTAACCTATTTGAGAACCTCGGAGGTGGAACCCAAACAGAAGTGTTTTCATCATGACCCAATTTTACAACTACATCTAAATTCTCCTCCAACTTTTTCAGATATATGTCACGGCCAAGTTTATTTGCTACCACTATGGTCTGAAAATCATCTTCGTCAAGAGCTGAAAAAGCTGAAAGATCCCCACTCTCATGAGAGGCATCTGATTCCTGTATCACAGTAGACTAGAAAGTAGTAAGTAACAAATTATGAAAACTGTAACTTCCACAAAAAAAAAAAGTTTAATAAAGAATACTTTACCTCTTTCATTTTGGCTGCTCTTTCTTCAAGTTCTAATTGCCTTCTCCAGGAAACAACAGCATCACTAAGAGTTTCAAGGTTTGCAGCACTAACATTTATGTTCAAAATGTTAGTAGCAGCAACTCTCAGCCGTTTTCCTGGCTTTGGTGATTGATTTAAAGCAGCATGATATGTTTCTAACCTTCAAAAAGAAAGTGAGAGACTAAAATATTGCTCCAATGCTAAAAACAAATGCAGTTTTACTTTCCAGTTAAAGTCACAGTATAAATATAAAAAACATTACTATCCTTACTTAAAAATTCCATCAAATGGTTCCACAAGAGGCTCCCACGCTTCCAACTGTGGGTTGAATGTTGAAGCAGCGATTGAAGAAACGAGGACAGCATTCATGGCCTCAGGACGACCATGAGTTGCTAGCTTGATATTCGTGACAGTTGTGTCAAAGAGAGGAGTCATCTGGAAGTATTAAGATATGAACACCTGGTTCCAACAAATTGGCTAGTAATTTTGACAATAAAACATACCATTCCATGTAAGCCATCTAGAAGTGTCAGAGAGAAGCATCTCAGCTTAATTTCAGCATTTACATTTTCCTGTGTCTTTGGCTTGACAGATTCTCCAACAGCGAAAGCCAACCGACTGGGAGGCCTTTTAAGATCAGAACGTGCAAGAAAAGTGCATGCCTACACAAGGCATCAGCAGCTATCAGGACTGGCAGATGCTTTTCAATATGAGGGTAGTTAAATCTTAAAATAGATGGCAGCTGATTCACAGAAACAGAAAGTCATGGGATTCAATGATGGCTATGGGGAGCCATCATAGAAAAAGAGACGCAGCATCAAAAGTCAAATGGGGTTTCGAACCTGATTGTCAACTTTCCATATGCTCCAGCATTGAGAAGACTTTGAACTTGAAGATCTTGAGACTGAAGCCTCATAAATGTTGGCCTGGTTAACAAGATCGATCCTTGGACAGCAAAATGAATCCACATGTGGCGCCTCATCAAATTTAGATAGAACACATCCTAGAGAAACATAACCAGGAGGTGCAACAGGAAACCAGCAAAAAACTTCATCCAGACCTTTCCCAATAATATGTGCGACTTTTGTGAACTGCACAGGTTTTGCAGCAATCTCAGGGTCATCTGCTTTGAAAAGTATTCCCAGTGTTGGTGGCTCCAATCTAATGAGAGAAGAAATCAAAGGTTATGAAATATGTACAAGACAAAAAGGTTTCTTCGCGATCGCTCATCTAGAGAGAAAATAGAAGTTAAATATTTACTAACCCTTCCGTTATGCTATCACCCAATATCGCAAAACCAGGACGTGGTACAGGTCTCCATATCGAGACGGGTCGGCGAAGATCACCACCCTTGTCCCACCAGATTCTCTCAAAATTAGGAGTTGAAACATGATAACTAGTTGCCTTAGAAACTGACCTGAGAATGTCCCATCCTGATGAAGTTTCAGTCTGACCACTTGTTTGCTTGCCCCGAGACCCACTTTTAGATGTTGGGTCAGGGATTGGAGATGTCTTCGACTCAAGGGGATTCCAGAGAAGACAATGACTAAGGCCAGGACTATATTTTTTGGAAGGAGCCGTTGTTGAATTGTGGGCATAGAATGATCCAAGAACATTATCAACACGCCATATGCTAAATCCAGACTCAAATGATGAACTGGAGGGCACACTGTATATGCTCTCAGAGAAACAACTGGAAGATACAAGGTCAGACCTTAGACAATAAACAATGTGATCAGGTGGTGGCTCACTTCCTATATTTGCAACACACCCCAGAGCAGAGTACCCTACAGGAGCTACTGGCATCCAGAGGGAACACTCGTTGCTATCAGAAGAATGTTGAACATTTTCCCCTCCTACACCTTGGATAACAGAGAATAGGCCAATACAATTAAACCCAATTGGCTTCCTCACACGCCCATATGTATTACTAACAGCCATTACTGCTTGTGTAGGAGGAATCGCCCTGTTAGGAAAAAATTTAGGGAATTAATAATATAATGTAGCTTTAGTTTCTATAAAAGGAAAACATAAGTAAGCTGGGCCAATCTTTTGTTAAACAGTTGTAAGCACTGATAGCAGTGCAATAGAAGCGAGACTGACACATGTTGCACTCAACTAGCTATTAAGCTAACAACTCCAACAGAACAAGGGCTAGTGTATCTCTGTTACGGAAATGGTTTGACATGAATATCATGGAGGCAACTCAATGCTATTAATGAGTCTGAATATACAAGTAACCAAATGAGCCACTAATTATATCACACCTTGACGTCACACAGTCTCCCAATATGACATAGTTTGAAGGAGCTTGAGGCCTCCAAATTGTGAGGTTATTCCTGGGTCCATTTTCTGCTCACCATCCACAAAATTAAATAATCAACAGAAGAATTATCTGATGCAGTTGCTAAAGTAGTAGATGGACCATGTGGCTAGACGAAAAACTCAGCTTTTAAAATTAATAACTTAACTGATACCATACCTTTTGGTGAAACCCAAATCCTGTTGAAGTTGGTGCAGGAAGCTAAAGGAATAGCATTTCCAGATTGTAAAGCTCCAGTTACTTGGCTCTGCAGATTCAGTAGGAGAGAAAGTGCACTCAATGAAATGTGCATATATATGTCAGTGGAGGTTAATGACATATTTGTTTTCTCTTTGACAGAGGTGTATCCCCCGGAAATATCGACTGGATCAAGAATGATAAGACCAGAACCAGTTTCAACCACCAGGTTTTTAAGTAAGGCCCGAACCCAGATATTATTTTCTTTTGAGGCGTACCTATTGAAAAAAAAAATATGCATCAACAACGTAACATGATGCTTTCGCTTCATCATGCAGCTAGAAAATAAATAAGCTTGTTTTCATTGCCATGAGCAGGATGTAGTAAAATTGTTGTGGTGAGGGGGGGGAATACGCACAGCGAAAAATTTTGGTTGTGCCTGCTGACCTAACTATCCCCAACTTTCATATATGACAAAATGTTGATAAATATATCACTGATAAATAAGGTTTAGAGAACTCTGCACTCACATAAAATTAAAATCCAATTTCACTCGCAGAAGCTTTTCAACAGCAGAGGAGTCATCCAGAGATGATTTTGTACCATCAAAAAATGTGAACTCGGGAGAAACGACCTGCACAAAACCAAGTTATTAATTTGAAAAATATAGCATAACAAGAATGTTTCATCAATCAGATAGGCCTGGAATCCCGACTTTAAGGAAGATGGTTACTGTAAGAAGGTTGAGGAAACGACCTCAATATCACCAAATGTTACAATTTAAAAGAGAAAAAGAAAGAAGCACCATAATCAGGCAGCAATGAAAGATTGAAAGGTAACCAGTAAAGAGAGAAACCATGTATCATTTATTAGTTCTATGTTCAGCAGATAGA
>JAKUCM010005951.1:0-47228 GCA_023374145.1 Lepidium sativum
CAAGCGCTTAGGGTTTGACAAGTACAAGACATGCAAGATATCTCTGGTCTTAGCTGATAGGTCGGTTAGGATTCCGCATGGCATTTTGGAAGATCTACCGGTTCAGGTCGGAGGAGTGGAAATCCCGACAGATTTTGTTGTTCTCGATATGGGAGAAGAGCCCAAAGACCCCCTGCTCTTTGGTAGACCTTTCTTGGCCACTGCAGGAGCTGTGATTAATGTACCAAAAGGAGAAATCGAACTGAATTTGGGGAAGGATTTCAAAATGACTTTCAACATCAGGGATGTGATGAGGAAACCGACTATTGAGGGTCAACAGTTTGTAGTTCAAGAGGTAGATGATCTTTCAGAGGATCTGTTTGAGGAATTAATGGAAGAAGATCACCTTGGTACTGCTCTAACAAAAGATGGTTGTGATGGGTACGTGCATAGGGAGACAGAGGTTTACAAGAAACTGTTGGACTCTTACAAGCCTCACAAAGGGGAAAATCAGCTTGAGACTATACACTCGAGCCTGACACTCGACCACCACCTGGTCGAGTGTCACGATTCAGCCAGAGACCACCTACACTCGACCAACACACTCGACCACACCAAGGTCGAGTGTCAACCTTCAGTGGATCCAGACGATTAGTCAGAGCTCAAATCACCAAAAGTGTATCTTAAAACACTACCCTCGGGGCTCAGGAACGCATTTCTTGGAACCAACTCAACCTATCCTATGATTGTGAATGATGCATTGACTGAGGATGAGTTAGAAATGTTGCTTGCTGAATTGAAACAGTTTAGAAAGGCTCTAGGAAACTCATTGTCTGATATTAGAGGAATTTATCCTGACTTGTGCACTCATAGAATTCACCTTGAAAATGAATCCTACTCTAGCAGGGAACCTCAAAGGTGATTAAATCCAAATCGAAAGAGGTTGTTAAGAAGGAAATTTTGAAATTGCTAGATGCTGACATTATTTACCCTATTTCGGATAGCAAATGAGTATCTCCTGTGCATTGTGTGCCCAAGAATGCAATGCAGCAACATGAACACTCTATTTTTGACTGATGCCTTTTTCATGGTTTTTCAAAATTTTATGGGTTTTCTATGCCTTAAATGATATGCAAATGAATAAATATGCTACCGTAAAATATTTTTGGTTTTTCTATGCCTTAAATAAAATGCAGATGATGAAATGGGGAAAATCAAAACTAAATATCACAGAAACCAAAGTCAAATATCCTCTAGAACCCTCCCCCAAACTTAAATCACACAGTCTCTTGTGTGTATAAAAGCCCGATAGAGGATCCTAGACCAGCAAGTCAAGAGAAAATATGCAATTGTATAAACAATGAAGGGAAGGAGTTTGTACCTCTCAGAGGTTCCAGTAGTCGGCAACCTTGTCCCGCATGGCCGCCATGTAAATGCCTGCTTCCTGTCAACGCTCGAGCTCACCGTGGTCGAGTGTCCCGGTTGATGCTCGATCTGGTATTGCTCGAGTGCTGGACTCGAGCTTGCAGCTTCTTGGTCGAGTGGCCTCTTGTATGAGAATGCTGCGGTGTTTGTAGAGGAGTGCCTAGCTGGTGTTGGTTGTTGCTGCCTCTCACGATCCATGGACACAGAAGCACGCCTTAGATGAATCGGCCTTGATGACTGCCCTCTATCCCTTTCCAAAGCAGATACCCTTCTGTTCAGCTCCTCATTCTCCTGTCTTCTAGCTTCATCACTAGCAGTCAGCTTTTTGACTCTCTTCATGAGCCACTTGTTCATCTTTTGCAGCAAGCCGATGTGCTTGTGTGCTTCTTTGATCGGGGCTCCCTGACATGGTGGCAGAGTAAATCCCCTTGAAACAGTATGCCTCAGGATCCACCCCGTCACTGTCGGTAGGAGATGAAGGTGGTTGAGGACCGTTGGTATCATATAAGGCCTCCAGTGGTGGGTTAAAGTCTGTGTTCCTTCCCATCTTTATCGACTTTTATTCCATGTTTGGCAACAGCAGAAAAGCGTTTGGTCTAAGCAGGTGATGAAAAGAGTAGACATGCTTACCTTGCACCACGGCGGTGGATAAGAATTGACACCTCCTTAAATGATCGATGTTCATGAACCAAGGTTCTACCCATTCTGCTTCATTGATGGGCACTCCACACCTTTCTAGAATACAAGTAACGAGTCCTCCAATGGTGATTTTGCCATCACGTCCACCAGTTCTGTTATCTCTCGCCCAATCGCAGTATGTGACAAGCTTATTGGTGAACTGGATTGTCAGACCTGCTTAGTTTCTGTCTCCAACAATCGAGGAACCGTCAATCCTTGTTCCAACAATATCTTTGAGTGCAGTCACAAGCATTTCCATCTCCCCAAGATTGATAGTGCCTGTAGTAAAGCGTGAGAAGAAAGTATTTGCAAGGATCATGCAAAAATACCTCAAAGCTGGATTCCGGATCAATGATGCTTTCGATCATGCTGACGAAAACCTGGTCCTTGTTGAGGCTATGGAGCGCCTAGATCATCCAGTTCGGCTCTGTCAAAATCCGGCCCCTTATCAAAATTTTTTGAAGGATGCAGTCAAAGACAAAACACAAGAAGTTGAAGGGATGGTTGTGCTAACACATGAGGTCAGTGCTATTATACAAAGAAAAGTTGTGCCTAAAAAGCTTGATGATCCAGGAACATTCACAATCCCATGCTCGTTGGGACCTCTCACATTCAGGAGTTGCTTATGTGATTTAGGGGCATCGATCAGCTTGATGCCACTAACAGTCGCCAAACGATTAGGGTTCGACAAGTACAAATCTTGTAAGATATCCTTGGTACTAGCTGACAGATCGGTTAGGATTCCACATGGAATTCTGGAAGACCTACCAGTTCGGGTTGGAGGAGTAGAAATCCCCACGGATTTCGTTGTTCTCGATATGGGAGAAGAACCTAAGGATCCCTTATTGTTTGGTAGGCATTTCTTGGCCACTGCAGGAGCTGTGATTAATGTGCCAAAAGGAGAGATTGAACTTAATATGGGGAAAGATTTCAAGATGACTTTCAGCATCAGCGATATAATGAGAAAACCGACTATTGAGGGTCAGCTGTTTGTGGTACAAGAGATAGATGATCTTTCAAAGGACCTGTTTGAAGAATTGGTAGAAAAAGATCACCTTGGTACTGCTTTGATGAAGGACGGTGGAGATGGGTACGTACACAAGGAAACTGAGGTCTACAAAAACCTATTGGACTCTTGTAAACCACAACGCTCGACTACAACACTCGAGCACATAGAGGTCGAGTATCATACCGCTGACGACTGGTCGGAGCTCAAATCACCAAAAGTGTGACTTAAACCACTCCCCTCCGGGCTTAGGTATGTGTTTCTTGGATCTAACTCGACTTATCCAGAGATAGTAAATAATGCATTGACTGATGATGAGTTAGATATGCTGTTTTCTGAATTAAGACGGTTTAGAAAAGCCCTAGGATATTCACTGTCTGACATTAAAGGGATCTCCCCTGACTTGTGCACACATAGAATTCACCTTGAAAATGAATCTTACTGTAGCAGGGAACCTCAAAGAAGATTAAATCCGAATTTGAAGGAGGTTGTTAAAAAGGAAATTTGGAAACTGTTAGATGCTGATATAATTTACCCAATTTCGGATAGCAAATGGGTATCTCCTGTTGATGTGTCTGCATTTTACCACATTTTAGGGCCATTATTTAGCATGTTTTGCATTCATACTTGCATTATTATAATAGTTTTAGGTTCTTTTAGGCATAATTTGCATACTTAGTGTTGGACATTGCACACATTGCATAAAGGGTATTTTTAGGCACTTTTTGGAGCATTTCATGAAGAATTTCGGACTACAAGAAGACCAATGGAAAATCGGCTGGCCTAAAGTTGAAGTTCAGGATGTGATCTAGAAGATTTGGCATATACCCATGACACTCGAGCATGACACTCGACCACACTTGGTCGAGTGGATTTTCGGACCAGAACGTTGACTTTTGACAAAGTTGACTTTTCTTTTGGGCTTTTTGTAAAAAGGGTCCAATGGTACCCCTTTATGTGAAAAAGCAAAAGCCCAACTATTTTAGGCCTTTTTCCATTTTCTTTTCTAAAGAAATTTTCCTTTTCTCTTTTCAAGGAATTTTCCATTTCTCTTTGTAGGGAATTTTCCTTTTTCTCTTTAAGTATTTTTCCTTTTTTTCAAGATCTTTTGATCTATAAATTGTACTAGAATTTCCACTTTGAATATACAATCTTTTCTAGCAATTTTCGAGTCTCATAGTTTACAAAGGCATTTACGATTTTTCTAGTCTTAAGTTTTATGCAATTGATTTTCAATTTTAAGTCTATGTTTTATTTCATGAATTCTGAGTAAGTTAGTCTAGGGTTCTTGAGGAAAGGGTGAGATTAGGGGAAAAACTTAAGGATTTACAGATTTGTTTATGTTTAATTAAAGTCTTAGATCTGTTTAATTTAAGTGTTCTTAATGCTTGTTTCTTTCTGATCAATTGAAATTCGATCTCTTGGTGAATCCCCCCCGAGAGGCGTTTGGGGAATCACTTGAACATGCTTAAATTAAGATAGCATCTTCCTAGAGATTGATTGTCTAGGGTGTTATTAGGCTTTCTAAGGTCCATACTTAAGGCCTCTTGAATTTCCAATCGTTGGGCGAGAGTCAAGTCAGGTTGTCTTTTAGGAGAGGTCCCATTGCGCGAGAGCGAATGTGATTACTTTGTGATTCCTTGCTTAGAGGTAATCTAAATAGGTTGATAGATAAGTCTGGAACCCCTAGGAATACCCTAATCATTGTTCCTAAACCTCGAGAACCCGTTTTTCCTCTATTGAATTTTCGTGAATTTAATACTCTGCTTTAGGTTAAGATTTCGTGTTGCACTTTATTATAGTTTCACTATTGCTTTACTTTTAATGCTCTGTTTTTACATTCTAATACTTTGTTTCATTTTTAGCATTTTGTTTTAAGATTTCGTTGTCACCTAAGATAAATAACCACTCGCTAAAACCGAATTTGGCTTAGATTAGAATAAGTAGATTATATCTTGATTGCTAGTTACTCTCCCATTGGATTGACACCATACTGTACTACAATTGATTAGATAGACAGTTTGGTATTTGAGAAAACACCGCAAAAACTTCTTTATCAAATTGGCGCCGTTGCCAACTGGGATCTAGTTCGGTACAATTAGGAAAATCACTTTCCTGAGACTAAGTTTTACTATACTATTCTAAATCTCGTTTCTGGTTTCTGTTTGCTTTCAGGTACACTCGATCAATAAGCTCGACAAACTCAGCCCGAGCTCGTTGATCTTTCTTCTGAATCCCGAAAGCTCGAGCAGACTCCAGAAACACTCGATCACTACACTCGAGCACCACCTGCTCGACTGTTATTTCCGACAACACAAATCACTTGCATGAATACCAGATCCCGTGGTAGTGAAGATCTAATCCCATACTCTGACAGAATAGACCGTTTACCTCGCGAATACTTGCGAGAACAACGAAACAGATTGAACGAAGAATACACGGATCAGGTGAACATGGAAGAACAAGTACAAGCTACTGAACTAGGAAACCGTCCTAGGAGAGTTAGACACATTGGTGCCGGTGATGCTCCCAGTATTCACACTCAACGCCATGGAATTGTTCCACCAGCCATCGCCAACAACAACTTTGGGATCAAAAGTAGTATGATCTCCATGGTACAGAACAGTAAATTTCATGGTTTACCCTCTAAGGATCCACTGGATCATCTTGATGAGTTTGAAAGACTAACCAGTTTGACAAAGATAAATGGGGTTAGTGAGGATGCTCTGAAATTGCGATTGTTTCCTTTCTCTCTTGGAGACAAAGCACATCTATGGGAAAAACACTTGCCACAAGGGTCTATTACATCTTGGGATGCCTGCAAACAAGCGTTTCTAGGCAAATTCTTTTCCAACTCCAAAACTGCGAAACTTCGCAATTCTATCTCTGGTTTCAAGCAAAACCATTCTGAGACATTCTCTGAGGCTTGGGAACGATTCAAGATGTACCAATCACAATTTCCTCATCATGGGTTTACTACTGAGTCACTTCTCAGCACTCTCTACAGAGGCGTTATTCCCAAGATCTGAATGTTGCTAGACACAACAAGCAATGAGAACTTTCTGAACCAGGATGTAGATGATGGATGGGAATTGGTTGAAAATTTAGCACAAGCAGACAGCCAATACAATGAAGACTATGATCGAACTCCTAGATGTACAGCTGATCCTGACATGGTTAGTAGGAAGGAACTCAAAGCCATACAAGACAAGCTGGATAGGTTGCTCTCTGTTCATCAAAAGCAGACACATCACGTGAGTGAGTCAGAACAGGTTGTAGCGGATGAAGATGAAGTAGAGGAGGTCAGTTTTGTGCAGAATCAGGGTAACAGTTATGGGCCTTACACCAGCTACAAACCCAACCCAAATCTCTCATACAGGAACACTAATGTGGCTAATCCCCAAGATCAGGTGTATCAACCAAAACCGCACCACCAGCCTCAATCCAAACTCTTTGTCCCAAAACATCAATACCAGCAAACTCATCACCACCCACCTTCTGTACCACATGATTATGAATACCACAACACTACCCAACCCCAACAAACCCCTGAGGTAATGGACATCTTGCAGCAAATCCTCAAAGGTCAGACAGCTACCGCCTCTGAAATAACCAGGAAATTTGCTGAGGTACACACTAAGATAGATGCTTCCCATAATGACATCAATTGCAAGTTTGAGACTCTTAATGCTCGCCTCAAGAATTTAGAGAACAAGCAAGCTTCCTCCTCTGCAGTTAAGACTATTGGGCAACTACCAGAAAAAGTCATTCAAAACTCCAAGGAATACACTGCCCAATCCATTACATTGAGGAGCAAAAAGGAGATCTCTCCACAAGTACGACATGATAAATTCACCGAGGACAGTGACATTCAAGTTGGGGAGGACAGCCTTAGTCAGAAAAAGGCTGAAAATATCGTGAAAAAGCCTCAGAAAAGAAAACTCGAGCAGGACGCTTGAGCTGGAACTGATCGAGCATTATGTTCAGAACCACACAATGAGACACTCGAGCAGGACACTCGAGCAAGGCTAGGTCGAGTGTCCCCTTACCAACCTCCAAAACATGATATTTTGCACGATATCCACAAGTCTTTTATCCTTCCTCCTTTTAAACCTCAACTACCCTTCCCACAAAGGTTTAAAAAGGACGTAATGATGAAGTACAAGGCTCTTTTTGACAAGCAAATAAAGGATGCTGAGGTAAAGATACCTATACTTGATGCTTTCATGCTAATGCCTCCTTATCAAAATTTTTTGAAAGATGCTGCGAAGGAAAGAACAAATGAGTTAGAGGGTATGGCAGTACAGACTCATGAGTGCAATGAAATCTTAGAGAGGATGATAGTTCAAGACAAGCTAGATGATCCTGGGACATTCACTTTACCATGATCATTGGGTCATTTAACTTTCAGCAAATGTTTATGTGATCTTGGAGCTTCAATTAGCCTAATGCCACTATCTGTTGCTAAGAGGTTAGGATTTAACAACTACAAGTCTTGTAAGCTCTCTTTGATTCTAGCTGATAGTTCTGTCCTTTTGCCATATGGTTTACTGGAAGATATACCTATAATGGTTGGTAGTGTTGAGGTTCCTACAGACTTTGTGGTGATTGATATGGATGAGGAACCACAAGATCCACTACTCCTTGGTAGACCATTTTTAGCTTCTGTTGGAGCTGTAATTGATGTGAGGAATGAAACAATTGAGCTAAACTTTGGTAAGGATCTCAATATGAAGTTTAACATTGACGATGCAGCTAGGAAACCTACTATTGGAGGACAAAGCTTCTCAACTGAGGGATTGGATAAGTTGGGCATTAAACCTCCTAAGCTTCCTCGACTTATATTGGCTAAGAGTGGTAAGGCTAGCGACTACTGCAGAAAAATTCCAATGTTTGAAGAGGTTGTTGATGGGATAAGCCTTCAGTCTTTGTTTGCTTGCAATGAGATCACGGATATGCCTTCTAAGGAATCATACAATTTACTAGAATTGGATCTTGGGCCTGATATAATTTTGAGACCAATTGGTTTTGTGGATGGAGTAATGAAGTACAAGGTGAAGAGCAGCAAATATCCCAAACCATTTGCCAAAGTGAAGCAGCTTCTCTTTCCAACGAAGCCCAAATCAGATTGGTCAGGACCTTTCCACATTAAAAGAGTTATGCCTTGTGGATCCATCACCATGTTTAGCAAGAAAGGAGAGGAACTTCCAGAAAATGGGCAGAAAGTTAAGCTTTACATGGTTGATGAAACCATCTCAGAGGGGACCTCAATTCCTCTCTTTGAACCACTCCAGATCTGATGGGTGTGGGAAGTCAAGCTTAGTGACTTAAAACAAGCTCACTTGGGAGGAAATCCCATGATATCCTTGTACATATTTTCTTTCTTGCAGTTTTTCTTTGTTTCTTTTGCTCTTTTCTTATGTTTCAGGTTAAGGGACGTGCACCACAAGGAATTTGGCACCAGAGCATAACACTCGAGCATGACACTCGAGCAAGGCTGCTCGAGTGTTCTAAAAACGAACCAGAAACTCCTTCATTTCCAACTTTTTCATTCTCCAATTAGGTACGGAACCCCTTCCCTTCATTGTATATACCACTGCATATTTTTCTTTTGACTTGCTGGTCTAGGATCCTCTTTCGGGCTTTTATACACACAAGAGACTGTGTGATTTAAGTTTGGGGGAGGATTCTAGGGGACATTTGACTTTGTTTTCTGTGATTCTTAGTTTTTCTTGCATTTCATCATTTGCATTACATCTAAGACATAGAAAAACCAAAAACATTTTCAGTTAGCATAATTTTTTCGATTGCATATCATCTAAGGCATAGAAAACCCATAAAAAATAGAGTGTTCATGTAGCTGCATCACATTCATATAGGATTGAGTCTAGAGTTTTGGGAATCATCTTGCTAATGATAGACAATCTTGCTAGGTTGATTGGCTAGTAACCATAGTGAACTCTTGGACTTTCGTTTTTTTTGCCCCTCTTGAACACTAATTGGTATATCATTGGCCTTAGAAACCTAAGCTTATGTTGTGTCTCGAAAGAACCAGATTTGTCTCCTCATAATTGAACTTTATTTTTACCAAATTAGGGGCTTGAGATACATTGCATAAGATCCTTCCTTAGGTTCAGCCAGTTAAGAAGAAAGAAAAGCATAAGATAAATATAGAATCATCCTTCTTACAACTCAGCTCAAACGATATGGTCTAAGATGAACGGGGATTGTGTGTAAACCCGTACCTTCTTGTGTTCATCAATGAAACCATTCTGATGTTGCCTAAGATGAACCGGGACTGTGCGTAAACCCATAATTTTTTGTGTATCATTGATAAAGCTAATACATTGATGCCTAAGGTGAGTCGGGACTGTGCGTAAACCCGTACTTTTTCGGAAATTAAATTGATTTTAGGAAATTAAATTCTGCATCTAGAAAAGATCATTATCCTTTGCCATTCATCGATCAGATGCTAGAAAGGTTGGCTAATCACTCATATTACTGTTTCCTTGATGGATATAGTGGATTTTTCCAAATCCCTATACATCCAAATGATCAGGAAAAAACAACCTTTACTTGCCCTTATGGTACATTTGCATATAGGAGAATGCCATTTGGTCTTTGTAATGCGCCTGCTACTTTTCAACGTTGCATGACTTCTATATTTTCGGATCTGATTGAGGAGATGGTTGAAGTTTTCATGGACGATTTTTCTGTCTATGGTTCTTCCTTCTCCTCTTGTTTGTCGAACTTGTGCAGGGTTTTATCCAGGTGTGTTGAGACGGATCTAGTGCTTAATTGGGAGAAATGCCACTTCATGGTGAGAGAAGGCATCGTTCTAGGTCATAAGATTTCAGAGAAGGGCATCAAAGTCGATAAAGCTAAAATAGAAGTGATGGTTCAGCTGCAGCCGCCCAAAACAGTCAAGGACATTAGGAGTTTCTTGGGACATGCAGGATTCTACACGCGATTCATCAAAGATTTTTCAAGGACTGCTAGGCCTTTGACTCGTCTCCTTTGCAAGGAAGCGGATTTCATCTTTGACGAGGAATGCCTCAAGGCTTTTCTCGAACTTAAAGAAGCCTTGATAACAGCACCAATAGTCCAAGCACCTGATTGGAATCTCCCTTTTGAGATAATGTGTGATGCTAGTGACTATGCTGTTGGAGCAGTTCTGGGACAGAAGAAGGATATGAAACTGAATGTGATATACTATGCTAGTAGAACACTAGACGAAGCCCAGGTGAAATACGCCACCACAGAGAAGGAATTGCTTGCAGTTGTGTTCGCTTTTGAGAAATTCAGGTCCTATCTGGTTGGATCAAAAGTTATTGTGCATACTGATCATGCAGCTCTAAGATACTTGATGAAAAAGAAGGATGCTAAGCCTAGACTACTTAGGTGGATTTTGTTGCTGCAAGAATTCGACATGGAGATAGTCGATAAACCTGGGGTTGAAAACGGTGTTGCTGATCACTTATCGAGGATACAGGTTGAAGAAACCCTTCCAATGAATGATTCTATGCCTGAAGAGCAACTATTGAGCTTTTCCACCGAACACTCGACCATGACACTCGAGCACCACCTGCTCGAGTGTCAGGCCCACAGACAAAGAGGACGTTTTTCGATCGGATCAAGATTTGTGGGAGCGTGCTTACCATGGTATGCCGACTTGGTTAACTATTTGGTCGGAGGAGAACTGCCTAAAACTCTGAATTATCATCAAAGGAAAAAATTCTTCAGGGATGTAAGGCAGTATTTTAGGGATGAACCTTATCTTTACAAGCAAGGATCTGATGGACTGTTCAGAAGATGTGTATCAGAAGAGGAAGTTAAGGGAATATTGGAACACTGCCATGGATCTACTTATGGAGGACACTTTGCTGCGTTCAAAACAGCACAAAAAATCCTTCAATCCGGGTTATGGTGGCCATCAATTTTCAAAGACTGCCAAGAGTTCATATCCAGATGTGATTGCTGTCAAAGAATGGGTAGTATAAGCAAGAGGAATGAGATGCCATAGAATCCGATTTTGGAAAAAGAAGTGTTTGACTGTTGGGAAATCGATTTCATGGGACCATTTAAGCCGCCTTCTTTAGGGAACAGCTACATTCTAGTTGCTGTGGATTACGTCTCTAAATGGGTAGAAGCTATCGCAGCTCCTACAAACGATGCAAAAGTGGTACTTAAGCTTTTCAAACACATAATATTTCCCAGATTTGGTGTACCAAGAGTTGTGATCAGCGATGGAGGATCCCACTTTGTCAACAAGGTTTTCGAAAATTTGCTTAGGAAACATGGGGTTAAACACAAAGTGGCAACTCCTTATCATCCTCAAACCAGCGGGCAAGTTGAAGTATCTAATAGACAGATCAAATCGATTTTGATGAAGATAGTTGGGCTGTCAAAACGTGATTGGGCCGCCAAATTAGATGATACTCTTTGGGCCTATAGGACTGCTTTCAAAACACCTATTGGCCGCACACCTTTTCAACTGCTTTATGCAAAATCCTGCCATTTGCCAGTAGAGCTAGATTACAAATCAATTTGGGCAACCAAACTCTTGAATTTCAATATCAAGACAACACAAGAAAAGAGGCAGATGGATCTACATGAGCTTGAAGAAATCAGACTTCAAGCATATGATAGTTCAAAAGCATACAAAGATCGCACAAAGGCAGCTCACGACAAAAAGACCCAGCGGAAAACAATCGAAGTTGGTGATCAAGTACTTCTCTTTAACTCAAGACTCAAGCTATTTCCCGGAAAATTGCAATCAAAGTGGTCTGGGCCGTTCAAAGTACTGCAAGTTTTACCCTATGGAGCAATCACTTTAGCCAACAACAATGGGGAAGGATTCACTGTGAACGGTCATACAGTTAAGCCTTATTTGGCCAACTACACGATTCCCGAGGGAACTTCGGTTCTGCTCGATGAACCGCCCCCTCTCCAATAAATAGGAGGAAGTCGAGCTTGAGACTATAAACAAGCGCAGTTGGGAGGCAATCCCAAAGGTATCCTCTGTATATACATTCAATTTTTTTCACATGTTTTCTTTACTTATATTTGCTATTTTTGATTTTTACTTGCATCTATTTTGTCTTACATGCACTTGGAAGGTTTTTTGTACTCTTTTACAGGAAGGTGGGGCCCAAATAGGACAGGTGGGGTCGGAACCGACAAGATGGGACAACACTCGACCACGCCTGGTCGAGTGTCCCACTCGAGTATCAGCCATCACTTGGCAGACTGACACTCGACCAAACCTGCTCGAGTGTCAGGCTCGATCGTCCCGCATTCATGCCTATTCACATGCCTCCAAAGCCTATAACTGCCAAAAGCTGAGAAAGGGGAGACATTTACTCCGAAAAATGGGTTAAATGTTTCTTTAATGCAATATCTTTTCTATTTAATTCAAAAGATTTGATTTAATCCAAGTTCAAATTTTGAATTTGAAAAGATTCCTCCTTTGTCTTTCCTCCTCTATAAAAGGAGGAGGAGCCTCTCTTCTTTCATTCACACGAAATATACTTTCTCTCTAACATTTCTCTCTAGTTTTTTTCTCTCTTTTAC
This sequence comes from Lepidium sativum, assembly GCA_023374145.1. Lineage (NCBI taxonomy): Eukaryota > Viridiplantae > Streptophyta > Magnoliopsida > Brassicales > Brassicaceae > Lepidium > Lepidium sativum. The sequence continues at coordinate 12,662 of JAKUCM010005951.1, forward strand.
AGAAGCAAATCGTCTCTCTTTCTGTTCATCCACTACACTCGACCATTTCAACTCGAGTGTCCAGGTCGAGCGTCAGAACACTTACTCTTTTTCCGATCAACTCTCACCATGACTAACGGAAAATCCAGCAAAGCTAACCTCTTCTGCCTTAGAGCCAAGAATAATGCTCGGTCAAGAAACAATCCTGCCCAAGGAGAGTCTTCTAGGGCCGCAAACAAACCCGGCAGAAAGAAGAAGAGAAGGTTGGAGGTGCAATCTGAAAATGAGTCGGAAGAAAGAAGAGAATACATGGATGAGGATGATGGACCCATACCTTGTTGCTGAAACACTTCGTGAAGATGGGTATGGCGAAAGAGACGCGGAAGAGGCAAGGGAGATAATCCTTGCCGGAAAAAGAGAAAAAGAGATGAAGGAAAGGCACAACTCGACAAGAGCACTAAACGATCTGCGGAGGATGGATTTCTTAGGGACCCGCTATCCATGCAAGGAGGCGCTAACCGCAATGGGAATAGCCAGAGATGTGGATCTCATGTTACAAAATTGTGGGCTGTTCACATTTGTGCAATATCCGCAGCGAGCAGACAAGGAGGAGACTCTCAAGTTTTTGGCGACGGTTCAGATCGTTCTATACGATGCAGAAAATGAGAGTCTTCAAGAAAGGTAAGGTGGCGGTTACATCTTCTTTGCAATTAGAGGAAGGGACTATCGAATGACCTTCAGAGCACTTAGAGACCTCTTCGAGTTCCCAAGAGCCGAGTCCGAAAATTATGGACCAGATTTCGATAGAGCAGAGTTGGATGATGTGTGGCGGTCGATTGCATCAACAAGGAGCAGATTCTCGTCCTCTCGATCTAAGGCATCACTGATCCGAAACCCGGCCTTGAGGTATTTTCGAACAATCCTTGCAAATACATTTTTCTCACGTTTTACTACTGGAACGATCAATCTAGGAGAAATGGAGATGCTGGTGACTGCTCTCAAGGACATTGTTGGTACAAAGAGCGACGAATCCCCGATTATCGGAGATCGAAACAGTGCTGGTCTAACCATCCAATTTGCTAACCAATTGGTCACATACCGCGATTGGGCAAGGGATAATAAAACTGGAGGACGTGATGGAAAGATCACAATTGGCGGACTTGTCACATGCATTCTGGAGAGATGTAATGTGCCAATCGATGAGACAGAATGGGCTGATCCTCGATTCATGAACATCGATCACTTAAGGAGGAGCCAATTCTTGGCTACAACTGAAGTTCGAGGTAAGCTCCTTTACTCTTTCCATCATTTACTTAGACCGAATGCTTTTCTACTCTTGCCAAACAGGGAGTACACATCGATAAGGAGGGGACAAAACACGGATTTTAATCCGCCTTTAGAAGCCTTGTACGATCCCAATGGCCCTCAGCAGAGTTCATCTCCAACAAACAGCGATGAAGTGGATCCTGAGGCATATTGTTTTGAAGAATACACGATGCCACCACGTCAAGGAGAACCAATTCGAGAAGCACACAAGCACATAAGCTTGTTGCAGAAGATGAACAAATGGTTGATGAAGAAGGTGAAGAAGCTGACTGCAAGCGACGAAGCTAGAAGGCAGGAAAACGAGGATCTAAGTAGAAAAGTGGCGGCTCTAGAAAGAAACAGCGAACCACCACCACCACCAACTATTCGGCCAAGAAGAGCCTCTGTATCCACAGATCGTGAAAGGCAGCACCAACCCGCACCAGCTAGACACTCCTCTGCAAACCCCGCAACCTTCTCATATAGAAGTCCATTTGATGCAGCTGGGGCAAGCTCGAGCCAGCCGCTCGAGCACCAATCGATCGAGCATCAATCCGAACACTCGACCGAAACGCTCGAGCAAGCTGAGCTCGAGCGTCAGAGGCACAATGACCACTACATGGAACTCATGCGGAATATGGCAGCCAACTACTGGAACCACTAGAGAGGTACTAAAACCCCTTCCTTTCATTGTAAATACCATTGCATATTTTTTACTTGACTTGCTTTTGCATATTTTTCACTTGACTTGCTGGTCTAGGATCCTCTTTTGGACTTTTATACACACAAGGGACTGTGTGATTTAAGTTTGGGGGAGGGTTCTAGAGTATATTTGACTTTATTTTCTGTGATTCTTAGTTTTTATTCTTGCATTCGATCATTTGCATTACATCTAAGGCATGGAAAAACCAAAAATATTTTCTTTAGCATATTTTTAGAATGCATTACATCTAAGGCATAGAAAACCCATAAAAATTTGAAAAAAAATCGAAAAAAGCATAAGTCAAAAACAGAGTGTTCATGTAGCTGCATTGCATTCATATAGGATTGAGTCTAGAGTTTCGGGAATCATCTTGCTAGATAGACAGACTTGCTAGGTTGATTGGCTAGTAACCATCGTGAACTCTTAGACTTGCGTTTTTTTTCCCTCTTGAACACTGGTTGGTAGATCATTGACCTTTGAAACCAATACTTAGGTTGTGTCTCGAAAAGAACCAGATTTGTTGCCTCATAATCGATTTCTATTTTTTCCAAATTAGGGGCTTGAGAAACATTGCATAAGATCCTTCCCTAGGTTCAGCTAGCTAAGTAAAAAGAAAAGCATAAGGTGAATATAGAATCATCCTTCTCAACTCGGCTCAAAATATATGGTCTAAGATGAATGGGAATTGTGCGTAAACCCGTACCTTCTTGTGTTCATCAATAAAACCATTTCGATATCGCCTAAGATAGACCGGAACTGTGCGTAAACCCGTACTTTTTTGCGTCCTATTAATAAAGCTAATACATCGATGCTTAAGGTGAACCAGGACTGTGTGTAAACCCGTACTTTTTCGTGCTTCATTGATAAAGCTAAAGCCAATAAAAACGAGTAGAAGTTGAGAAGTGATCGAAAATGCCTAAACCATAGTGAGTAGCTGAATTTCAGGAAGTTGAATCCCAAGGTCTTTGATCAATAGCCCCTCTTGCGGACTGCACTTGAAAGTAATAGGTTTCGAATCTGAGTTTCTTAAGAGTCCAACTAAGTGTTAGGGAATATTCGGTTTTTATGCTAAGCCTTGATGAAAGTAAATTGTGGTTCTTACAAAAGAATGAGGGTTCACTTGTGGATTACGGTTTTTCAGTTTGACAAGTCGTTTGTTTAAGTAAAGATGTTCCCATTGTTAGCAACTTCTCTTCCTTCTCAGTTCAATGCATATTTGCTTGAGGGCAAGCAAAGACTAAGTTTGGGGGAGTTGATGTGTCTGCATTTTACCACATTTTAGGACCATTATTTAGCATGTTTTGCATTCATACTTGCATTGTTATCATTGTTTTAGGTTCTTTTAAGCATAATTTGCATTATTAGTGTTGGGCATTGCATACATTGCATAAAAGGGATTTTTAGGCACTTTTTAGAGCTTATCACGGAGTATTTCAGACTACAAGAAGACCAATGAGGAATCGTCTGGCCTAAAGTTGAAGTTCAGAATGTGAACTAGAAGATTTGGCACCCAAGTTTCTGACACTCGAGCATGACACTCGACCATCACTTGGTCGAGTGAATTTGCGGACCAGAACTAAGACTTTGGACGAAGATTGACTTCTTGGGCTTCTCTGCGAAAAAGGCCCATCAGTACCCATTTGTGCAAGCCCAACAACTATTTTAGGCTTTTTCTATTTTCTTTCTTAAGGAAATTTCCTTTTCACTTTTTAAAGGAATTTCCCATTTTTCTTTCTAGGGAATTTTCCCTTTTTCTCTTTAAGTATTTTTCCTTTTTTCTTTAAGATCTTTTGATCTATAAATTGTACTAGAATTTCAAGTTTTAATATACAATATTTTCTAGCAATTTTCGATCTCTATCTCTTAAAGCAATTTACGATTTTTAGTCTTAAGTTTATGCAATTGATTTTTGATTTTAAGTCTATGTTTTACTTCATGAATTCTGAGTAAGTTAGTCTAGGGTTCTTGAGGAAAGGGTGAGATTAAGGGAAAACTTAGGGATTTCCAGATTTGTTTATGTTTAATTAAGGTCTTAGATCTCTTTAATTTAAGTGTTCTTAATGCTTGTTTCTCTCTGATCAATTGAAATTCGATCTCTTGGTGAATCCCCCCCGAGAGGCGTTTGGGGAATCACTTGAACATGCTTAAGTTAATATAGCATCTTCCTAGCTCAAGAGATTGATTGTTTAGGGTGTTATTCGGATTTGTAAGGTCCATACTTAAGGCCTCTTGAATTTCCAATCGTTGGGCGAGAGTCAAGTCAGGTTGTCTTTTAGGAGAAATCCCATTGCGCGAGAGCGAATGTGATTACTTTGTGATTCCTTGCTTAGAGGTCATCTATAGGTTGATAAATAAGTCTGGAACCCCTAGGAATACCCTAATCATTGATCCCTAACCTCGATAACCCATTTTTCCTTTATTGAATTTTCATGATTTTAATACTCTGCTTTTACGTTGAGATTCTGTGTTGCACTTCATTATTAGTTTTACTATCGCTTTATTTTAAATGTTCTGTTTTTACATTCTAATTTCATGTTTCGTTTTTAGCATTCTGTTTTAGGATTTCGTTGTCACCTAGAATAGATTACCACTCACTAAATCGAATCTGGCTTAGATTAGGATAAGTAGATTACATCTTGATTGCTAGTTACTCTCCCAGTGGATTGACACCATATTGTACTGCAATTGATTAGATAGACAGTTTCATATTTGAGAGAACACCGTGAAAACGTCTTTATCAGCAGGTAGCGTTTTTCTCGACCTGGTTCTCCGACTGCGGTACATACTGACTCGTACCGTAGTGCCCATTTCCTCGACCCGATAGCACCTTCCGATCCACCATTTGCTCTGACCGTATTCTCGACCCGATTGACAACTTTTCCCGGTCCGATCATACTCGGTACCCGATACCTTATTTCTTTGACCTTGTAGATATTTTGATGGCCTTGATAGGTCTTGATCAATACTCCCCCTCAAGTTTAACCGTCTACATAGTAGATGTTAAACTTGGAAGACCCACGACCATACCTCATTAAAAACTTTTAGAGAGAAAACCGCTTTGGGACAAAACTCTCTTAAGGTAAAAAGAGTGTACGAGCCATGGGAAAGGGGACCTTTGATCAAGGGTGAGTGAGATCCACGTGTCCAAGCTTTGGGTATATGTGATCACATACCCTGTGATTCGCGGCTTTGGTGAAGATGTTCGCCAATTGGTCTTCACTCTTTGTGAAGCATGGTAGGATGACTCCTTCTAGAATCTTTTCCCGAACCTTGTGGCAATCAATCTCAATGTGTTTCGTCCTTTCATGAAACATGGAGTTGGATGCTATGTGAATGGCGGCTTGATTGTCACAATGCATGGTGATGGGATTAGCTTGCTCAATTCCAAGATCCTTTAGGAGAGCTTTCAGCCATGTCAACTCATTTGTGAGGTTCTTCATTGCTCGATACTCCGCCTCGACACTTGAGCATGATACAACCTTTTGCTTCTTTGTTTTCCATGTTACCATATTTCCTCCAATGAAGGTGACATAGCCGGTGGTTGACTTTCTATCATTGCGATCCCCAGCCCAATCCGCATCACAATATCCTACTATCTCGGTGTTGTCATTCTTTCCCATCCATATGCCTTGTCTCGGGCTTCCCTTGAGATAACACAAAATCCGATCTACCATACTTCAATGATATTTTATGGGATTTTGCATGTGTTGGCTCACTTGGTTGACGGCAAAGCACAAATCCGGTCTTGTTATGGTCAAGTAGATCAACTTTCCGACAAGACGTCTATATTGAGTTGCATCTTGAAGCGGTTCTTCATTTTTCTCCCCCTTTCTCGAGACCTTGTATCCGTCTTCTAAGGGTGTTTTGGAAGGCTTACAACCTAATTTTCCTGTTTCACATAAAAGATCAAGTTTGTACTTTCTTTGGGACATGAAGAGGCCTTCCGGTAAACGACACACTTCAATTCCTAGAAAGTACTTTAGTGCTCCAAGATCTTTAATATCAAACATGGATTTAAGGTAACATTTAGTAGAGGAGATACCATCTTTGTCATTCCCGGAGATAATCAAATCATCCACATATATGAGGACTATCACAATGCCCTTTGGACCATGAAGATGGAATAATGTGTGATTGGCTTCCGATCTCTTGAATCCTCGAGTCAAGAGGGTTGAGCTTAACTTGTGGTACCATGCATGTGGTGATGTTTAAGCCCATATATTGCTTTTTGGAGTTTCAACACTTTTCCGGGGGCTACTTTGTGCTCAAGTCCCGGTGGTGGATGCATATATACCTCCTCCTCCAATTCCCCTTGAAGAAAAGCATTCTTCACATCCATTTGCCACAACTCCCATGATAGGTTGGTGGCAAGGGAGAGAATTACTCTTACGGTATGTAGTTTTGCCACCGGAGCAAAGGTCTCAATATAATCCTCTCCATATGTTTGAGTAAATCCCCTTGCTACTCACCGAGCTTTGTATCTCTCCATTTCTCCGGTGCTTTTGAACTTAATGGTGAAGATCCATCAAGAGCTCACCGCTTTCTTTCCCGGAGGTAGAGTTGCTTCTTCCCATGTTTGATTTTTCTCCATGGCGTTAGCTTCAGCATCCACGGCTTCACACCATTCTTTGGTGTTCTTTGCTTCCTCATATGTCTTTGGAAGCTGATGCATTTCTATCTTCCCAAGGAACACCTTATGATCAGATGGTAGAAGGTCTAGAGAACACCTTTCTTGGATCGGATGAGCCACCGCTTCATGGTTGTAGTAGACCCTTGTATTAATCCAATTTGACGGGTCTTTCCTTATCCTTGTGCTTCTCCTTAACGGAATTGACACAGCACTCGTTTCCTCATTTCCATGGCTGTCTATGTTGCTCACTTCTTCTTCCCTTTCATCATTGGGTTCAACATTATCCATTGGATGTGTTCCGTGTTCTTGAGACTCACTTCCTATTTTTTGAGATGAGATGGATGGTGCTTCTTGGGGCTGAGCTGAATCATTTGTTCCCTGATTTGAGTCCACTACGTTTTCTTGGATAGGATTGCCTAAGTGGCTGAGAAGGTGTCGGAGACTTGCTGTTCTATCCGGGGTGGAATTTGACAAATCTTTTAGGCTCTCCCATTCTATGTTGTCGAAGTAGCTTTGGTATTCTAGGAACTTTACATCTCTTGAAACATATGTCTTATGATTTTCCAGATCAAGACACTTATACCCCTTTTGTGTTGTAGAGTATCCAAGGAACATGCATTTGGTGCTCTTTGCATCCAATTTACTCCTTTGTTCTCCTGGAATTAACACAAAGCAAACACATCCAAACACTCTAAGATGATCAATAAAGGGGTTGTTTCCATTTAGTACCTCGAAGAGTGATGCATCTTTCAAGACTTTAGTTGGAATTTGATTTATAAGATAACAAGCATCCATAACCGCATCTCCCAAATACTTCTTTGGCATTTTCATATAGAACATCATGGATCGTGCTACTTCCATTAGATGCCTATTCTTTCTTTCGGCTACTCCATTTTGTTGAGGAGTATAAGGACAACTTGTTTGATGAATGATGCCATGTTTGCTTAGATGTTCTCGGAATTTTAAGCTAGTATACTCTCCTTTATTGTCCGACCTTAGTACCTTTATGTTAGCATTGAATTGATTAGTTACATATTTTTGGAAATTTACAAAGGCATCAAATACACAATCTTTAGATGGGATTAGTGTAAGCCAAGTATATTTGGATTTTTCATCAATAAACGTCACAAAGTACTTGAGATTATCCCTAGATGTGCAAGGTGATGTCCAAACATCCGAATGAACTAAACCAAAGCATTTCTCATAAATGGTAATAGAATTCAGAAATATGGATTTACAATGTTTTCCCATAATACAAGCCTCACAACTTAAATTATCAAAGGAAACATTAGGCAACATTAATCCTAAAGCACGAGCATGTGGGTGTCCTAGTCTAGCATGCCAAACGGTATTTAAGCACTTAACAACATTAGAGCTAAATAATGATAAGATAGGTGTATTTGAGATGGAATCCTCAAGCACATAAAGGCCGCCTCTTGTTTCTCCTTTTCCAATCAGCTTGCCACTTTTAATATCCTGAAACCAAACTTCATTAGGCCCAAAAATCACATGACAATTCAAATAGGAGGTAATACGTTTAACGGATAGTAGATTTGAATTGAAATTTGGCATATAGAAGGCTTTGGAGTTTTCTCCGAAAAATTTCAAATTTCCTAAGCCTTGAATAGCTACTTTCTCACCATTTGCCACTACTACATTCCCTAGAGTAGGATTAGTATTTTCTAGGAGATTCGGCTTGCTTATCATGTGATGAGAAGCTCCCGAATCTATTACTAAGTTCCTACTTGGTGTATGAGTAAAGAAAGTGGTACCGGAATTGGTGAGTGAATTAATGGCTTTGATTAGGGCTTCCAAATCTGATTTCTTAATTACTTCGTTTGATGTTGCCAATGCGGTTCCTTCTTGAGGTTTCTTGACGGAGCTCTCTCCTTGACCAGAGTGATTGTCTTGATTTGGCTCCTCTTCAATTCCTTGAGAGAGATTAGCCTTGGAATCCTTTTGAAACTTGCTAGGCTTGAGATGTGGATGGAGAATCCAACACTTGTCTTTGACATGGCCAGTACGTTTCCAATGATCGCACACAAGATTTTTCCTTTTATCATCTCGCTTGTACATCACTCGGTTGGCGGATGGGAGCTCCTTCTTTCCACCAAATAGACCACTTGACCCTTGCTCCTTGTGTAATCGAGAACAAATTTCTTCAAGGCTTGGTAATTTCTTGTCTCTTAAGATATGCTTGATAAGGTCATTAAACTCCGGATTTAAGGTTAATAGGAGACTAAACACCTTATCTTGTTCGCGGCGTTCTTGAAGGATTTCAGGGTCAATGGTGCTTGGTCGAAGCGCTTCATATTCAGCCCATAATGATCTCCATGTTCCAAAGTGTTTGGAGAAGTTGGATTCATCTTGCCTAAGTTCATTTAGTTCTTTTTGAACTTCGAACACTCTTGTGATATTTGTAATATCCCCAAAAACTTTCTTGAGAGTATCCCACAACTCTTTTGCACTTTCACAATAAGAGTATGCTTCGAGGATTGATGTCTCAAGAGAGTTTTGAATAATTGCTTTGACAACTTGGTCTTCTTGAAACCATTTGTCTTCTTCATCAAGCTTCTCATCGTCACTTTGAGATTCTTCATCTTCTTCCGATGAGATAGCCCTTTTTGTTGGAGGTTTTGTCCTCACAATGTGCCTCCAAAAGCCACGGCCACAAATCGTGGCTTTAGCTGTTCGAGCCCACACTAAATAGTTGTTCCCTTTGAGAACAATTGGAATAATCAAAGCTTTGTTATGCTCCATGATTTTTCAAAAAATATCCGATGGATAAAAGAGTGTTTCTTCGAATGAGTTGAAGAAACGGAGTGAGAATATAGAATTGATCAAAGAAGATGAGAGAATATAGAATAAGAGGTAGTAAATGAGCGGAAGTCGTAAGGAATCAAGAGCAAAGCTCTGATACCATGTTAGATTTTAGAACAAAATAAGAGAAGAGTGGAGAGAATGTGATAGAGAGAATCGGACATTTTCATTGCATAAGTATGGTGTTACAAGAGGTGCTATTTATAGAGGGTACAAGGAGTCTTAGGAGGGTTCAAATTCGTCGCCGAGGTACAGCTTCCAAGGAAGAAAGTGACGCGCCCCGGATCCCAACGCACTCCAGTCTCTGAGCTGAAAGCGACTCCTCCGTGCCTTGGTGATCCGCGCCTTGCCTCGGTCTTGACGAAAGGTGAGTAACGGTCACATGTGACCCTTAAGGTGAGTAATGGTCACATGTGACCCTTGTCGCCGAGGTACAGCTTCCAAGGGAGAGACAGTGACGCGTCTCGGATCCCAATGCGCTCCGTTCCCCAGTTGAGAGCGACTCCTCCGCGCCTTGGTGGTCCGCGCCTTGCCTCGGCCTTGGCGACTCTTCTCCAACGGTTGTCTTCTTCTAGTTGGTGTCTCCTTAGGATCCAAGTCCTCGTCGCACCTTCTTCCTTAGACCAAAACGATCCAAATCTTGTTTTGGGTGGGCGTTGACTTTTGTCGTTGACCGTTGACTTGGTCAACGGTCACCCATAGATCGAGGTCCATCGTACCGCTCGGACATTGATCCCCGATCATCAGACTTCCCGCTTCGGTCTGCGGGTAATGGCTGTCTCGATCATCCGTCTTCCAGCTACGTACCGCGGGTAGTCATTTTCTCGATCCTCAGACTTCCCGCCTCGTACCGCGAGTAGCGAGTGTCTCGATCTTCAGACTTCCCGCCTCGTACCGCGGGTAGAGAATGTCTCGACCTTCAGACTTCCCGCCTCGTACCGCGGGTAGCGTTTTTCTCGACCTGGTTCTCCGACTGCGATACGTACTGACTTGTACCGCAGTGCCCTTTTCCTCGTCCCGATAGCACCTTCCGATCCACCATTTGCTCCGACCGTATTCTCGACCCGATTGACAACTTTTCCCGGTCCGATCATACTCGTGACCCGATACCTTATTTCTTTGACCTTGTAGATATTTTGATGGCCATGATAGGTCTTGATCAATAACTTGATGGGTCCCCGAAGCATTGTGGTTGTGCTCATTTATGTGGATGACCTTATCATTACGGGTAATTATAAGGAAATTATATCTCACACTAAGGCTTAGCTCCATTCTGTTTTTGACATAAAAGACTTGGGAGTGTTGAAGTACTTTCTCGGGATTAAGATTCACCGTTCTTTGGAAGACTTATTTACTTTCTAACGAAAGTACACTCTTGATCTATTGCGTGAGAGGAATGGAGAGCTCAAAATCTGTCAAGACACCGCCTAAAGATGGTTACAAGGTCAATAGAGATGGGGAGAAAGAAGATGAGCCATATGAGGATCCAATCTTTTATAGGAGACTCATCGGTAAGCTCATTTACCTTACTATAACTCGTCATGACCTTTGTTTGTAGTAAATCAAGTCAGCCAACACATGCAAACTCAGACAAAGTATCATTGGCAAATGCCCGAGCGGATTCTCCGATACATCAAAGGGAGCGCCAAGGGGTTTGGATGGGTAAGAAAAATAGTACAATCTCTGGATATTGTTTATGCTGATAGGGCAGGTGATTGAAACAATAGGAAGTCAACCATAGGGCTTTGCACCTTCATTGGAGGGAACTTAGTGTTGTTGAAGACCAAGAAGCAAAAGGTTGTGGCATGCTCAACCGCAGAAGCGGAATACTGAGCGATGAGGAAGCTCATAGATGAGTTGGTTTGGCTTCAAAGCATCCTCAAAGACCTAAGATGTGACACCAAGGAACCGATCATCATGCATTGTGACAATCAAGCAGCGATCCCATTGTTAACAACTCAGTCTTCCATGAGAGAACCAAGAGCATTGAGGTGGACTGCCACAAAGTTCGAGAGCATATTGCTGAGGGAGTAACCCTCCCATGTTACACCTCAAGTGAAGATCAGTTGGCAGACATCTTCACCAAGGCCGCAAGTACCAAGGTTTGCAATTACATTTATGGCAAACTTGGTCTTGTGAGTCTTGACTGCCCTTCACCTCATGTCTCCTCACCTCACGGTATACATGCTCTTTTTCCCTCATTAAGATTTTGTCCAACCAGGTTTTCTTTAATGAGGTTTTTACCGAGGTGTATGCTTTGAGCTTTCTAACCTAAGTCTCCACTTTGTTGAGGCTTAGCTTGAGGGGGAGTATTGGCCAAACATCCTCACTCAACTACATGTCCCATAATCCCAGAGGTTGAGTGACCTATCCTCGGGAAGTTAAGGTCGGTCTGTACGGTGCAGATCTGTTTGGTCTATCTATACAACCTGAGGATTCGTATGTCCCAAGGGTGCGCCCCGAGCATCTACGACTGACATGTTCTCAAGAAGTTACGATCGATCTGTATAGTACAGATCCGTACGGATAATCAGTAGGCCCTGAGAGTCTGTACGCCCCAAAGTCCTCATGCGCCCTAAGATATCCACGAGTCTCGATGATGACCCAAGAAGAAGCCAAAGTGATCTAAGTCCATCTTCAGCCCATAGGAAGAGAAGACGGCGCTCCTTGTGACCGTTAGAGGATAAGGTTACAGTTGTGGATAAGGTGATCACAACGGTCACCTTCCTTGTGGTCCCCAAAGATGTCTTTGTCTTATTCCTTTAATGAATGTGGTTTGTATAAGCTGTCTAGGTTCATTTTCGGTTTCTTCTCTATATAAGAAATTGTAAATAATCTTTGAGACTAAAGAGAATAACAATAGATATTCACTCTTAATTTTCTCTTTTCATTCTCGAGGTTCTTCCTCTTTAATCTCCTTCATGATCTTTGATACCAAATCTCACAAGAAGGAGGCGCCGGTTCAAATGCATTATCAAAAACCGGGGTCAAGCTACATCACACCACCGATGAGCTATACTCTTTTTCCCCTAGTAGTGTTTTGTCCCATGTGGTTTTCTCTCTAGGGTTTTTAATGAGGTAGTCTTGTCGGTTGGCAAGCTTGGCCTCTGGTCCTTAGGCCTTTGGCCTTGAGTGTCTCGACGACCAAGTTTGGGGGAAGGTATTAGTCTATATCAAAGAGACTAGAGGGTTGAGGCTAAAGAGGCTGAAGACCGCAAGGTGATAAAGACGTTTTTACGGTGTTTTCTCAAATACCAAACTGTCTATCTAATCAATTGCAGTACAATATGGTGTCAATCCACTGGGAGAGTAACTAGCAATCAAGATATAATCTACTTATCCTAATCTAAGCCAGATTCGGTTTAGTGAGTGGTAATCTATCCTAGGTGACAATGAAATCTTAAAACAGAATGCTAAAAACGAGATATGAAAATAGAATGTAAAAACAGAGCATTAAAAATAAAGCGATAGTAAAACTAATAATGAAGTGCGACACGAAATCTCAACCTAAAAGCAGAGTATTAAAATCACGAAAACTCAATATAGGAGAAACGGGTTCTCGAGGTTAGGGATCAATGATTAGGGTATTCCTAGGGGTTCCAGAATTATTTATCAACCTATTTAGATGACCTCTAAGCAAGGAATCACAAAGTAATCACATTCGCTCTCGCGCAATGGGACCTCTCCTAAAAGACAACCTGACTTGACTCTCGCCCAACGATTGGAAATTCAAGAGGCCTTAAGTATGGACCTTACAAAGCCTAATAACACCCTAGAAAATCAATCTCTTGAGCTAGGAAGATGCTATCTTAACTTAAGCATGTTCAAGTGATTCCCTAAACGCCTCTCGGGGGTGGGGGGATTCACCAAGAGATCGAATTTCAATTGATCAGAAAGAAACAAGCATTAAGAACACTTAAATTAAAGAGATCTAAGACCATAATTAAACATAAATAAATCTGGAAATCCTAAGTTTTCCCCTAATCTCACCCTATCCTCAAGAACCCTAGACTAACTTACTCAGAATTCATAAAGTAAAACATAGACTTTGTGAGTTTGAGTACACATTGCGAAAACTTAGAGAATAAGAGATTGGAGAGTGTTTTAAGAGAATATGAAGAGAGCTTCCATTAAAACTCCATAGAAACTCAAAGATACAATTGTTCAGCTTAAATAGACAGAAAAATCGCAAAGGAGAAGAAGAGAAGAGAGAGAAGAAGTCGCTGGAGGCTGGAGGGGACCACCTGAGGTCGTTGGTGGCTGGAGGGGACCACCTGCTCTTCACGCGCCCAGCCGGGACCACTCTGAAGCTGCACGCGCCCAACGGTCATATTCCCGGGACCACTTTGACCGTTGGGGAAGACCCATACACCCTATCCATCTAACGGTCGCCTCACAGCTTGCTTCCCAAATCTCATTGCCTTGCGCCCTACGTCTTCACGCCTTGCGTCTCACGGCTTCTCTTTTTCCCGAAGTCGCGCCCAACCGAAGTGATGCGCGTCTTCCGATCTTCCTAAGGATAAATGTCACTAGGCCTCTGGGATTTTGTTGGTGTGGCCTAGTGAGGATGCTTGGCCAATATTCCCCCTCAAGCTAAGCCGCAATGTAATAGAGACTTAGCTTGGAAACCCCAAAGCATACACCTCGGTAAAAACCTCACAAAGGAAAACCCATTGGGACAAAACCTTTATGAGGGAAAAAGAGCATGTATACTTTGAGGTTAGGAGACATGAGGTCAAGGGCAGTCAAGGCTTACAAGTCCAAGTTTGCTATAAATATGGTTGCAAACCTTGGAGCTTGCTGCCTTGGTGATGATGTCTGCCAATTGGTCTCCACTTGGTGTGTAACACGGAAGGGTCACTCCCTGAGCTATGCGTTCCCGAACTTTGTGGCAGTCTACTTCAATACTCTTGGTCCTTTCATGAAAGACTGAGTTGTTGGCTATGTGAATCGCTGCTTGATTGTCCAATGCATTATGGTCGGTTCATTGGTGTCATACCCTAGATCTTTGAGAATACTCCGGAGCCATACCAACTCATCCGTTAGTTTCCTCATTGCTCGGTATTCTGCTTCTGCGGTAGAGCAAGCCACCACCTTTTGCTTCTTGGTCTTCCAAGTCACCAAGTTCCCTCCAATGAATGTGCAAAAACCAGTAGTAGACTTCCTATCGTTCCTATCACCTGCCCAATCAGCATCACAATATCCAGATATTGTAGTACTATTATGCTTACCCTGCCAAATGCCTTGGCTGGAACTCCCTCTTAGGTACCGAAGGATGCGCTCAAGCATTGACCAATGATGCTTTGTGGGAGTTTGCATGTGCTGGCTGACTTGGTTTACTGCAAAACAGAGGTCAGGACGAGTTATGGTAAGGTAAATAAGCTTACCTACAAGTCGCCTGTACATCATTGGATCCTCATATAGCTCAGCCGCATTCTCCCCCTCTCGATGAGCCTTGTAACCATCATCAATCGGCGTTTTGACAGACTTAGTAGTCTCCATTCCTGTCTCACACAACAAATCTAGAGTGTACTTTCGTTGAGAGAGAAATAAGCCGTCCGAGAAACGACAAATCTCAATCCCTAGAAAGTACGTCAACTCCCCCAAGTCTTTGATGTCAAAAACAGAATGAAGATAAGACTTAGTTTGGGAAATACCTTCCTTATCATCGCCGGTGATGATAAGGTCATCCACATAAATGAGCACAACCACAATTCCTTGATTCCGCCGGAAGGTGAACAAAGTGTGATCGGCTTCAGACTTTACAAAACCACGATCACGAAGGGTATGGCTCAGTTTATGATACTAAGCTCTTGGAGATTGCTTCAGCCCGTAGATGGCTTTCCTTAGCCGGAGAACCTTTCCTGGATCAAACCTAGACTCAAGTCCCGACGGTGGAGTCATATACACTTCCTCCTCAAGCTCTCCTTGAAGGAAAGCGTTCTTGACATCCATCTGCCATAAATCCCAAGATAGATTAGTAGCTAAGGAAAGCACAACCCTTACCGTATGAAGCTTGGCAACCGGAGCAAAGGTGTCTGTATAATCCTTCCCGTAGGTTTGAGTAAAGCCGCGTGCAACAAGACGTGCCTTGTAGCGTTCAATCTCTCCATTAGCCTTATACTTAATGGTAAAGACCCATTTGCAAGAGACGGCTTTCTTTCCCGGAGGAAGTTCAGCCTCAGCCCATGTGTTATTGACATCCATTGCGGCGGCTTCAGCATTGACCGCCTCCATCCAGGCAGGGTTTTGACTAGCTTCAGCAAACGTCTTGGGTACCTGATCCAGCCCAATCTTCCCAAGAAAAGCTTTAAACTGAGATGGTACAAGGTTCATAGAGAATACCGCTTGAGTCGGATGAGCTATAGCAAAGGCATTGTAGTATGTCCGTGTTCCTACCCATCGTGAGGGATCCTTACGCACCCTCGTACTACGACGAAGTGGTTGAATGGGCTGAGAATCACGACCCGGAACAGACCCATCATCATGCAAGCCCGACGTCTCGGAAGTCACAGGCCGATCGGTATACGCGGTCGGGTTAGAGTCCTCGGCCGGATTGACAGTCGGAACTGGAGGAGACGTTGGGTAGGATGCGTCCGGAGCATTAGCGGAAGGACTATGAGTCGAGTCGGGAACAACATGTATATGTGTCTCGGTATCGGAGGGCACATATCGATGCGGAGACTGTGAGCTCGAAGGACGCGTCCCAGCGGGTGCAGCATCCGTTTCCCGAGAGAGACCTAAATGTTGGAGGAGAAGCCGCAAGCTGGCGGCTCGGTCCAGATTTGGCTCGGACAAGTCCTGAAGGTCATCCCACGTAGTTGCATCATACAATCCTCTATCTTCCAAGAATTTGACATCACGAGACACATACACTCTTCTTGACTCCGGGTCATAACACTTATAGCCTTTTTGTATCGGAGAATAGCCAATAAACATACACCGTTTACTTTTGGCTTCAAGCTTGTTGCGAAGATCTCCGGAAACTAAGACAAAACAAAGACACCCAAATACACGTAAGTGATCTAAATGTGGTTCAGTTTTGTTCAGTACCTTAAATGGAGACACATCCCGAAGAATCTTGGTAGGGGTTCGATTAATCAAATAGCATGCTGTCATGACAGCATCTCCCCAAAAATGTTTTGGAACGTGCATATGAAACATAATTGCTCGGGTTATTTCCATTAAATGCCGATTTTTACGTTTGGCCACACCATTTTGTTGCGGATTATAAGGGCAACTTGTTTGGTGAAGGATTCCTTGTTTGGCAAGGTGTTCTTGGAACACACGACTCATATATTCACCACCATTATCCGTTCGTAATACCTTCAATTTAGCATTAAAGTGAGTAGTGATGTAAGCTTCGAAATTTTTAAATGCATCAAAAACTTTATCCTTTGATGGCATCAAGGTGATCCATGTGTATTTTGACTTCTCATCAATAAATGTCACAAAGTATCTATGTCTATCCCTAGATATGCACGGTGAAGTCCATACATCGGAATGAACAAGATCAAAGCAATTATCATAAATGGTCGATGATAAGGGATAAACCGTTTTGCAATGTTTTCCTAATATGCAAGCTTCACAATCACTAAAATTGTCAAAGGATAATTGAGGTAACATAAGGTTCAAAGCACGAAAATGAGGGTGGCTAGCCCTTGCATGCCAAACAGAGGGTTTCAAGCCAATAGCCGAATTCAAAAAACCAACATTAGTGTTATAAAATTTAGAAAACATCTTAGAATCTTCAAGGATGTACAATCCATCTTGGATTCTGCCTTCTCCGATCATGCTCCCAGTCTTAATATCCTGAAACTTAACACTATTAGGACCAAAGATAACATAACAATTTAGATCATTTACCACTTTCCTAACCGATAACAAGTTTGAGGAGAAACCGGGCATAAAGAAAGCTTTCATTTTCTTGTTAAGTAAGCCTAAATTCCCTACACCACTAACCGATACCTTAGCTCCATTAGCAATTACCACACTCCCTAAAGCTGGTTCAATATCACTAATTAGCCCCCTATCACTAATCATGTGGTGAGAGGCTCCCGAGTAAATGATAATCGGTTTAAATAAAGAATGTGAGAAGAGACAAATACCAGAATCCCTTAGAGACTTAAGGGATTGAATGAGAGCTTCCAAGTCTGCCTTCTTAATCACCTCTCCTTGGAAAGAAGATGATGCAGCAATTCCTTGTTCTTGCTGTCCAGCCGAAGAGGATGAACCCGAAGAGAAAGGAGCTAGAGACAATTGATTTGGTTCATCCGACTTCTCTTGAGTGAGGTTAGCCCTTGCTTCTTTAAACTTGGCTGGCTTAAGATGTGGGTGAAGAATCCAGCACTTATCTTTGGCATGACCTTTCTTCTTACAATGCTCACATATTAGCCTCTTCTTATCTTCGGTCTTAACTTGAGCTTTGTTGGCAATTATTAGACCCGAACTTCCCTTTCTTTCCAATAGACCAATAGACCCTTGTTCCTTCTGGATTTGAGCACAAACTTCTTCAAGACTAGGAAGTGAATGAGTAGTAGCCGCAGTCCTCAAGATATGTTTAACAAGATCCGTATAACATGGATTAAGGTTCATCATCAAGCCGAGAACTTTATCCTCTTCACTTCTACTCATAATTACCTTAGGCTCCAATGTCATTGGTCTAAGCATATCCATCTCAGCCCACAAAGATCTAAATCTACCAAAGTATTCCGTAAATTCCATGTCATCTTGGTAGAGACTACTCAATTCCTTCTTAACCTCAAAAACCCGAGTAAGACTTGAAATATTACCATATACTTTCTTCAAAGATTCCCATAAGTCTTTAGCTGTCTCACAGTAGTAGTAGGCTTCTAATATGGGTTTGTCTAATGATCCCAAGATGATAGATTTGACCGATTGATCCATGAGGAACCAATCATCATCCTCATCAAGTACTTCCTCATCTTCTTCACTTGATGCGGACTTCTTTAAGGGTCTATCTTTGACTATATGACTCCAATAGCCTTTCTTTGTGCAGATGGTAGTCTTTGCAGCTCTAGCCCACAGCAAGTAATTCGGCCCTTTAAGCATAATAGGAACCACTTGTAGTTTACTTGGATCCATTTTGAGAAGGAAAGATTACACCTTTTTGTGCCGGCTGAGAAATGACCCAAAGAAAGACTTAAAAGGTTGGGGCTTTCTTGAAATCACGAACAGGAGAGACAAAAAAATCTTCTCTTAAGAACACCAGAGAGCACAGCTTCATGAAGAGAGAAAAGACTTGACCTTTTCCCTTTAAAGCTTTCGGTAAGGCTTCACAAGAGAGATTTCGAGATTTCCTTGAGTTTGGATGAGAAAAGCTTACTCTTTTGATGCTAAAGCTCACCAAAGATCCCAGCTTTTCTGTATATAGGACTCAAAGATAGCCTTTTTCTTCAAAACTTTGAGAAGAGCCGCAAGGAGGATGCGCCCCGGAGGTAGAACCCAAGCTTTTCACGGCGAGTTTTGAGTTTCAAGGACTAGACAATAGAGAAGAAAAACAGAGAGTGATGAAAAGAGATTAATGGAAGCATGGTGAGAGGATATCACTGTTCTGATACCATGTGAGTTTGAGTACACATTGCGAAAACTTAGAGAATAAGAGATTGGAGAGTGTTTTAAGAGAATATGAAGAGAGCTTCCATTAAAACTCCATAGAAACTCAAAGATACAATTGTTCAGCTTAAATAGACAGAAAAATCGCAAAGGAGAAGAAGAGAAGAGAGAGAAGAAGTCGCTGGAGGCTGGAGGGGACCACCTGCTCTTCACGCGCCCAGCCGGGACCACTCTGAAGCTGCACGCGCCCAACGGTCATATTCCCGGGACCACTTTGACCGTTGGGGAAGACCCATACACCCTATCCATCTAACGGTCGCCTCACAGCTTGCTTCCCAAATCTCATTGCCTTGCGCCCTACGTCTTCACGCCTTGCGTCTCACGGCTTCTCTTTTTCCCGAAGTCGCGCCCAACCGAAGTGATGCGCGTCTTCCGATCTTCCTAAGGATAAATGTCACTAGGCCTCTGGGATTTTGTTGGTGTGGCCTAGTGAGGATGCTTGGCCAATAGACTTAAAATCGAAAATCAATTGCATAAACTTAAGACTAAAAATTGTAAATTGCTTTGTAAAGATAAGACTCGAAATTTGCTAGAAAAGATTGTATATTAAAACTTGAAATTCTAGTACAATTTATAGATCAAAAGGAAAAATACTTAAAGAGAAAAAGGGAAAATTCCCTAGAAAGAAAAAAATGGGAAATTCCTTTAAAAAGTGAAAAGGAAATTTCCTTAAGAAAGAAAATAGAAAAAAACCTAAATTAGTTGTTGGGCTTGCACAAATGGGTCTGGATGGGCCTTTTTCGCAGAGAAGCCCAAGAAGTCAATCTTCGTCCAAAGTCTTAGTTCTGGTCCGCAAATTCACTCGACCAAGTGATGGTCGAGTGTCATGCTCGAGTGTCAGAGAATCGAGTGCCAAATCTTCTAGTTCGCATTCTGAACTTCAACCTTAGGCCATACGATTCCTCATTGGTCTTCTTGTAATCCGAAATACTCCGTGATAAGCTCCAAAAAGTACCTAAAAATCCCTTTTATGCAATGTATGCAATGCCCAACACTAATAATGCAATTATGCTAAAAAGAACCTAAAACAATGATAACAATGCAAGTATGAATGCAAAACATGCTAAATAATGGTCCTAAAATGTGGTAAAATGCAGACACATTAACTCCCCCAAACTTAGTCTTTGCTTGCCCTCAAACAAATATGCATCGAACTAAGAAAGAAGAGAAGTTGCTGACAATGGGAACATCTTTCTTAAACAAACGACTTGCCAAACTGAAAAACCGTAATCCACAAGTGAAACCTCATTCTTTTGCAAGAACCACAATTTACTTTCATCAAGGCTTAGCATAAAAACCGAATATTCCCTAACAATCAGTTGGACTCTTAAGAAACTCAGATTCGAAACCTATTTCTTTCAAGTGCAGTCCACAAGAGGGGCTATTGATCAAAGACCTTGGGCTTCAACTTCCTCAAATTCAGCTAGTCACTATGGTTTAAGCATTTTCGATCACTTCTCAACTCTTACTCGTTTTTATTGGCATTAGCTTTATCAATGAAGCACGAAAAAGTACGGGTTTACGCACAGTCCCGGTTCACCTTAGTCATCGATGTATTAGCTTTATCAATGAGACGCGAAAAAGTACGGGTTTATGCACAGTCCCGGTTTATTTTAGGCGATATCGAAATGGTTTATTGATGAACACAAGAAGGTACGGGTTTACGCACAATCCCTGTTCATCTTAGACCATATATTTTGAGCCGAGTTGAGAAGGATGATTCTATATTCACCTTATGCTTTTCTTTTTACTTAGCTAGCTGAACCTAAGGAAGGATCTTATGCAATGTATCTCAAGCCCCTAATTTGGAAAAAATAGAATTCGGTTATGAGGCAACAAAACAGGTTATCTTCGAGACACAACCTAAGTATCGGTTTCAAAGGTCAATGATCTACCAGTCAGTGTTCAAGAGGGAAAAAAAAACGCAAGTCTAAGAGTTCACTATGGTTACTAGCCGATCAACCTAACAAGTCTACCTATCCAGCAAGATGATTCCCGAAACTCTAGACTCAATCCTATATGAATGCAATGCAGCTACATGAACACTCTGTTTTTTACTTATGCTTTTTTGATTTTTTTTCAAACTTTCATGGGTTTTCTATGCCTTACATGTAATGCAAGATAAAAATATGCTAAAGAAAATATTTTTGGTTTTTCTATGCCTTAGATGTAATGCAAATGATCAAATGCAAAGAATAAAAAACTAAGAATCATAGAAAACAAAGTCAAATATCCTCTAGAACCCTCCCCCAAACTTAAATCACACAGTCCCTTGTGTGTATAAAAGTCCGAAAGAGGATCCTAGACCAGCAAGTCAAGTGAAAAATATGCAAAAGCAAGTCAAGTAAAAAATATGTAAAAGCAAGTCAATTGAAAAATATGCAATGGTATTTACAATGAAAGGAAAGGGTTTTTGTACCTCTCTAGTGGTTCCAGTAGTCGGCTGCCACATTCCGCATAAGTTCCATGTAGTGGTCATTGTGCCTCTGACGCTCGAGCTCAGCTTGCTCGAGCGTTTCGGTCGAGTGTTTGGATTGCTCGATCGATTGGTGCTCGAGCGGCTGGCTCGAGCTTGCCCCAGCTGCATCAAATGGTCTTCTATATGAGAAGGCTGCTGGGTTTGCAGAGGAGTGTCTTGCTGGTGCGGGTTGGTGCTGCCTTTCACGATCCATGGATACGGAGGCTCTTCTTGGGCGAATAGTTGGTGGTGGTGGTGGTCCGCTGTTTCTTTCTAGAGCCGCCACTCTTCTACTTAGATCATCGTTTTCCTGCCTTCTACCTTCGTCGCTTGCAGTCAGCTTCTTCACCTTCTTCATCAACCATTTGTTCATCTTCTGCAACAAGCTTATGTGCTTGTGTGCTTCTCGAATTGGTTCTCCTTGACGTGGTAGCATCGTGTATTCTTCAAAACAATACGCCTCAGGATCCACTTCATCGCTGTTTGTTGGAGATGAACTCTGCTTAGGGCCATTGGGATCGTACAAGGCTTCTAAAGGCGGATTAAAATCCGTGTTTTGCCCCATCCTTATCGATGTGTACTCCCTATTTGGCAAGAGTAGAAAAGCATTTGGTCTAAGTAAATGATGGAAAGAGTAAAGGAGCTTACCTCGAACTTCCGTCGTAGCCAAGAATTGACTCCTTCTTAAGTGATCGATGTTCATGAATCGAAGGTCAGCCCATTCTGTCTCATCGATTGGCACATTACATCTCTCCAGAATGCATGTGACAAGTCCGCCAATTGTGATCTTTCCATAACGTCCTCCAGTTTTATTATCCCTTGCCCAATCGCGGTATGTGACCAATTGGTTAGCAAATTGGATGGTTAAACCAGCACTGTTTCGATCTCCGATAATCGGGGATCCGTCGCTCTTTGTACCAATAATATCTTTGAGAGCAGTCACCAGCATCTCCATTTCTCCTAGATTGATCGTTCCAGTAGTAAAACATGAGAAAAATGTATTTGCAAGGATTGTTCGAAAATACCTCAAAGCCGGGTTTTGGATCAGTGATGCCTTAGATCGGAAGGACGAGAATCTGCTCCTTGTTGATGCAATTGACCGCCACACATCATCCAACTCTGTTCTATCGAAATCTGTTCCATAATTTCCGGACTCAGCTTTTAGGAACTCGAAGAGGTCCCTAAGTGCTCTGAAAGTCATTCGATAGTCCCTTCCTCTAATTGCAAAGAAGATGTAACCGCCACCTTGCTTTTCTTGGAGACTCTCGTTTTCTGCATCGTATAGAATGATCTGAACCGTCGCCAAAAATTGGAGAGTCTCCTCCTTGTATGCTCGCTGCGAGTACTGCACAAATGTGGACAGCCCACAATTTTGTAACATGAGATCTACATCTCTGGTTATCCTCATTGCGGTCAGCGCCTCCTTGCATGGATAGCGGATCCCTAAGAAATCCATCCTCCTCAGATCGTTTAGTGCTCTTACCGAGTTGTGCTTTTTCTTCATCTCTTTTTCTCTTTTTCCGGCAAGGATTATCTCCCTTACCTCTTCCGCCTCTTTTTCGCCATACCCATCTTCATGAAGCGTTTCAGCAACTAGGTCCGCGTCCATCTCGTCCTCATCCATGTATTCTCTTCTTTCTTCCGACTCATTTTCAGATTGCACCTCCAACCTTCTCTTCTCCTTTCTGCCGGGTTTGTTCGCAGCCCTAGAAGACTCTCCTTGGGCAGGATTGCTTCTTGACCGAGCATTATTCTTGGCTCTAAGGCGGAGGAGGTTAGCTTTGCTGGATTTGCCGTCAGTCATGGTGAAAGTTGATCGGAAAAAGAGTAAGTGTTCTGACGCTCGAACTGGACACTCGAGTTGAGGTGATCGAGTGTAGTGGATGAACAGAAAGAGAGATGATTTGCTTCTGTAAAAGAGAGAAAAACTAGAGAGAAATGTTAGAGAGAGAGTATATTTTGTGTGAATGGAAGGAGAGAGGCCCCTCTTCCTTTTATAGAGGAGGAAAAACAAAGGGGGAGTCTTTTCAAATTCAAAATTTGAACTTGGATTAAATCAAATCTTTTTGAATTAAATGGAAAAGATATTGCATTAAAGAAAGATTTATCCCATTTTTCGGAGTAAATGTCTCCCCTTTCTCAGCTTTTGGCAGTTATAGGCTTTGGAGGCATGTGAATAGGCATGAATGCGGGACGCTCGAGTCTGACATTCGAGCAGGTTTGGTCGAGTGTCAGTCTGCGAAATGATGGCTGATGCTCGAGTGGGACACTCGACCAGGCGTGGTCGAGTGTTGTCCCATCTTGTCAGTTCCGACCCCACTTGTCCTATATGGGCCCCACTTTCCTGTAAAAGAGTACAAAAGACCTTCCAAGTGCATGTAAGACGAAATAGATGCAAGTAAAAATGAAAAATAGCAAATATATGTAAAGAAGATATGTGAAAAATTGAATGTATATACAGAGGATACCTTTGGGATTGCCTCCCAACTGCCTTGATATCGAAATTTAAGAGTTTGGTTGCCCAAATTGATTTGTACTCTAGCTCTACCGGCAAATGGCAGGATTTTCCATAAAGCAATTGAAAAGGTGTGCGGCCAATAGGTGTTTTGAAAGCAGTCCTATAGGCCCAAAGAGTATCATCTAATTTGGCGGCCCAATCGCGTTTTGACAGCCCAACTATCTTCATCAAAATCGATTTGATCTGTCTATTAGAGACTTCAACTTGTCCGATGTTTTGAGGATGATAAGGAGTTGCCACTTTGTGTTTAACCCCATGTTTCCTAAGCAAATTCTCGAAAACCTTGTTGAGAAAGTGGGATCCTCCATCGCTGATCACAACTCTTGGTACACCAAATCTGGGAAATATAATGTGTTTGAAAAGCTTAATTACCACTTTCGCATCGTTTGTAGGAGCTGCAATAGCTTCTACCCATTTAGAGACATAATCCACATCAACCAGAATGTAGCTGTTCCCTAAAGAAGGAGGTTTAAATGGTCCCATGAAATTGATTCCCCAACAGTCAAACACTCCTATCTCCAAGATCGGATTCTGCGGCATCTCATTCCTCTTGCTTATACTACCCATTCTTTGACAGAAATCACATCTGGATATGAACTCTTGGCAGTCTTTGAAAATTGATGGCCACCATAACCCGGATTGAAGGATTTTCTGTGCTGTTTTGAATGCAGCAAAGTGTCTTCCATAAGTAGATCCATGACAGTGCTCTAATATTCCATTGACTTCCTCTTCTGATACACATCTTTAGAACAATCCATCAGATCCTTGCTTGTAGAGATAAGGTTCATCCCAAAAATACTGCCTTACATCCCTGAAGGATTTCTTCCTTTGATGGTAATTCAGGGTTTTAGGCAGTTCTCCTCCGACCAAATAGTTTACCAAGTTGGCATACCATGGTAAGCAGGTTCCCACAAACTTCGATCCGATCGAAAAATGTCCTCTTTGTCTGTGGGCCCGACACTCGAGCAGGTGGTGCTCGAGTGTCATGGTCGAGTGTTCGGTGGAAAAACTCAATAGTTGTTCTTCATGCATAGAATCATTCATTGGAAGGGTTTCTTCAACCTGTATCCTCGATAAGTGATCAGCCACACCGTTTTCAATCCCTGGTTTATCGACTATCTCCATGTCGAATTCTTGCAGCAACAAAATCCACCTAAGGAGTCTAGGCTTAGCATCCTTCTTTTTCATCAAGTATCTTAGAGCTGCATGATCAGTATGCACAATAACTTTTGATCCAACCAGATAGGACCTGAATTTCTCAAAGGCGAACACAACTGCAAGCAATTCCTTCTCTGTGGTGGCGTATTTCACCTGGGCTTCGTCTAGTGTTCTACTAGCATAGTATATCACATTCAGTTTCCTATCTATCTTCTGTCCCAGAACTGCCCCAACAACATAGTCACTAGCATCACACATTATCTCAAAAGGGAGATTCCAATCAGGTGCTTGGACTATTGGTGCTGTTATCAAGGCGTCTTTAAGTTCGAGAAAAGCTTTGAGGCATACCTCGTCAAAGACGAAATCCGCCTCCTTGCAAAGGAGACGAGTCAACGGCCTGGCAGTTTTTGAAAAATCTTTGATGAATCGCCTATAGAATCCTGCATGTCCCAAGAAACTCCTAATGTCCTTGACGGTTTTGGGCGGCTGCAGCTGAACCATAACTTCTATCTTAGCTTTGTCGACTTCAATGCCCTTCTCTGAAATCTTATGACCTAGAACGATGCCTTCTCTCACCATGAAGTGGCATTTCTCCCAGTTAAGCACTAGATCCGTCTCAACGCACCTGGATAAAACCCTGCACAAGTTTGACAAACAAGAGGAGAAGGAAGAACCATAGACGGAAAAATCGTCCATGAACACTTCGACCATCTCCTCAATCAGATCCGAAAATATAGAAGTCATGCAACGTTGAAAAGTAGCAGGTGCATTACAAGGACCAAATGGCATTCTCCTATATGTAAATGTACCATAGGGGCAAGTAAATGTTGTTTTTTCCTGATCATTTGGATGTATAGAGATTTGGAAAAATCCACTATATCCATCAAGGAAACAGTAATATGAATGATTAGCCAACATTTCTAGCATTTGGTCGATGAATGGCAAAGGATAATGATCTTTTCTAAATGCAGAATTCAATTTCCTAAAATCAATGCACATCCTATGTCCTGTAACAGTTCTAGTTGGAATCAAATCATCATTCTCATTTTTAATGACGGTGACCCCTCCCTTTTTAGGCACACAATGCACAGGAGATACCCATTTACTATCAGAAATAGGGTAAATTATATCAGTATCTAACAGTTTTAAAATTTCCTTTTTAACGACCTCCTTTAAATTTGGATTCAATCTCCTTTGAGGTTCCCTGCTAGAATAAGATTCATTTTCAAGGTGAATTCTATGTGTGCACAAGTCGGGAGAGATCCCTCTAATGTCAGACAATGAATATCCTAAGGCTTTTCTAAACCGTCTTAATTCATAAAGCAACATGTCTAACTCATCATCACTCAATGCATTATTTACTATTACTGGATAAGTAGAGTTAGATCCGAGAAATGCGTACCTGAGCCCGGAGGGGAGTGGTTTGAGTTCCACTTTCGGTGATTTTGAGCTCCGACCAGTCGTCATCGATCTGATACTCGACCTTAGTGTGGTCAAGTGTTGTGGTCGAGCGTTGATTTCCAGAGGCTAAATCGGGATGCTCGAGCTCTGCTTGCTCAAGTATTGAGGTCGAGTGTAAGGTTTCGAACTGTTTTCACTTTTCAGTGATTTGCAAGAGTCCAACAAGCCTTTGTAGACCTCAGTTTCTTCGTATATGTATCCATCACAACTGTCTTTTATCAAAGCAGTACCGAGGTGATCTTTCTCTATCAATTCCCCAAACAAGTCCTTTGAAAGATCATCTATCTCTTGCACCACGAATAGCTGACCCTCAATGGTCAGTTTTCTCATTATGTCGCTGATGCTGAAAGTCATCTTGAAATCTTTCCCAAGGTTGAGTTCGATTTCTCCTTTTGGCACATTGATCACAGCTCCTGCAATGGCTAAGAAGGGCCTATGATAAAGACGTTTTGCGGTGTTTTCTCAAATGCCAAACTGTCTATCTAATCAATTGCAGTACAATATGGTGTCAATCCAATGGGAGAGTAACTAGCAATCAAGATATAATCTACTTATTCTAATCTAAGCCAGATTCGGTTTTAGCGAGTGGTGATCTCATCCTAGGTGACAACGAAATCTTAAAACAAAATGCTAAAAACGAAACAAAGTATTTGGAATGTAAAAACAGAGCATTAAAAGTAAAGCAATAGTGAAACTAATAATAAAGTGCAACATGAAATCTCAACCTAAAGCAGAGTATTAAAATCACGCAAATTCAATAGAGGAAAAACGGGTTCTCGAGGTTTAGGATCAATGATTAGGGTATTCCTAGGGGTTCCAGACTTATCTATCAACCTATTTAGATGACCTCTAAGCAAGGAATCACAAAGTAATCACATTCGCTCTCGCGGAATGGGACCTCTCCTAAAAGACAACCTGACTTGACTCTCGCCCAACGATTGGAAATTCAAGAGGCCTTAAGTATGGACCTTACAAAGCCAAATAACACCCTAGACAATCAATCTCTTGAGCTAGGAAGATGCTATCTTAATTTAAGCATGTTCAAGTGATTCCCCAAACGCCTATCGGGGGGATTCACCAAGATATCGAATTTCAATTGATCAGAAAGAAACAAGCATTAAGAACACTTAAATTAAAGAGATCTAAGACCTTAATTAAACATAAAAAAATCTGGAAATCCCTAAGTTGTCCCCTAATCTTACCCTTTCCTCAAGAACCCTAGCCTAACTTACTCAGAATTCATGAAGTAAAACATAGACTTAAAATCGAAATCTAATTGCATAAAACTTAAGACTAAAAAATCGTAAATGCGTTTGTAAAATATGAGACTCAAAAATTGCTAGAAAAGATTGTATATTGAAAGTAGAAATTCTAGTACAATTTATAGATCAAAAGATCTTAAAGAAAAAGGAAAAATACTTAAAGAGAAAAAGGGAAAATTCCCTAGAAAGAAAAAAAATGGGAAATTCCTTTAAAAAGTAAAAAGGAAATTTCCTTAAGAAAGAAAATAGAAAAAGCCTAAAAGATAATTGGGCTGCACAAATGGGTCTTGATGGGCCTTTTTCGCCCGTAAATTCACTCGACCAAGTGTTGGTCGAGTGTCATGCTCGAGTGTCAGAGGACTCGAGTGCCAAATCTTCTAGTTCGCATCCTGAACTTCAACCTTAGGCCAGACGATTCCTCATTGGTCTTCTTGTAATCCGAAATACTCCGTGATAAGCCCCAAATAGTACTTAAAAATCCCTTTTATGCAATGTATGCAATGCCCAACACTAATAATGCAAACTATGCTAAAAAGAACCTAAAACAATGATAACAATGCAAGTATGAATGCAAAACATGCTAAATAATGGTCCTAAAATGTGGTAAAATGCAGACACATCAGCCTACCCAAACAGCAAGGGGTCCTTGGGTTCTTCTCCCATATCTAGAACAACGAAATCCGTGGGGATTTCTACTCCTCTAACCCAAACTGGTAAATCTTCTAGAATTTCATGTGGAATCCTAACCGATCTGTCAGCTAGTACTAAGGATATCTTACAAGACTTGTACTTGTCGAACCCCAATCTTTTGGCGACTGTTAAAGGCATTAGGCTGATCGATGCCCCTAAATCACACAAGCAACTCCTGAATGTGAGAGGTCCAAGCGACCATGGAATTGTGAACGTTCCTGGATCATCAAGCTTCTTAGGCACAACTTTTCTTTGTATAATCGCACTGACCTCATGTGTTAGCACAACCATCCCTTTGACTTCTTGTGTTCTGTCTTTGACTGCATCCTTCAAAAACTTTTGATAAGGGGGCATTAGCATAAATGCGTCCAGAATTGGTATTTTTACTTCAACGTCCCTCATCTGCTTTTCAAAGAGAGCTTTGTACTTGTCTGCAACATCCTTTTTGAATCTCTGTGGAAAAGGAAGCTGTGGTTTGAAAGGAGGTGGAGCAAACGGTTTTGGGTCTTTTTGTATGTCAGTTGTGTTTTTGGGCCGTGCTTCTGACACTCGAGCAGGTGGTGCTCGAGTGTGTTGGTCAAGTGTCATAGATTTTGGCTTTTCTGTGCTGATTTCTGTCTGTTCTTCGACAAAATCATCCTCCCCTTCCTGAAGGACACTGTCCTTAGTGTTCTCCGTCGGTTCAGCACAAATTAGCAATTCACGGCCACTACGGAGTGTAATGGCGTTGGCGTGATACTCCTTAGGGTTTTAAACAACTTTTCCAGGTAGCTGTCCGGTTTGTTTATTAGTTGATGAAGATCCTTGTTGATTCTCCACATATTTGAGACGGGCATTAAGAGTCTCAAACTTGCAGTTGAGTTCATTATGTGAAAGCATCGATCTTAGCGTGTACCTCCGCAAATTTCCTTGTTAATTCGGAAGCGCTGGCTGTCTGTCCCTTTAGTATCTGCTGCAAGATATCCATCACTTCAGGTGTTTGTTGTGGTGGTTGCGTGTTGTATCCATGAGGTGGTTGGTGGTGTGTTTGTTGGTACTGTTGTTTTGGTATAAATGGTTTGGGTTGTGGTTGCGGGTGCGGTTTGGGTGGGTACACCTGGTCGTTTTGATTTGCTACATTTGTGTTTATGTAGGAGAGGTTGGGGTTGGGTTTGTAGCTGTTGAATTGTCTGTAGTTGTTGCTTTGATTCTGTACGAAATTGACCTCTTCAACTTCAGCATCGTCTTCTTCAACCCCGTTTTGATTCACTGATATGGTGTACTTGCTTATGGTGAGCTGAAAGTAGCTTGTCCAATTTGTCTTGTATGGCTTTGAGCTCCTTTCTACTAACCATATCTGAATCTGTTGCGCCTCTAGGAGTTCGATCATAGTCTTCACTGTATTGGCCGTCTGCTTGAGCTAAATTCTCCACCAATTCCCATCCATCATCGACATCCTTATTCAGAAAATTTCCATTGCTGGCTGTATCGAGCAACATACGTATCTTGGGAATCACGCCTCTGTAGAGAGTACTGAGAAGAGACTCAGTAGTGAAACCATGATGAGGACATTGTGATTGGTACATCTTGAATCGTTCCCAAGCCTCATAGAATGTTTCGGAATGGTTTTGCTTGAAACCAGAGATAGAATTGCGAAGTTTCGCAGTTCTGGAGTTGGAAAAGAATTTGCCTAGAAACGCTTGTTTGCAGGCATCCCAAGATGTAATAGACCCTTGTGGCAAGTGTTTTTCCCATAGATGTGCTTTGTCTCCAAGAGAGAAAGGAAACAATCGCAATTTCAGAGCATCCTCACTAACCCCATTTATTTTTGTCAGACTGGTTAGTCTTTCAAATTCATCAAGATGATCTAGTGGGTCTTCAGAAGGTAAACCATGAAATTTACTGTTCTGTACCATGGAGATCATACCACTCTTAATCTCAAAGTTGTTGTTGGCGATGGCTGGTGCGACAATTCCATGGCGTTGAGTGTGGATACTGGGAGCATCACCGGCGCCAATGTGTCTAACTCTCCTAGGACGAGTTCCTAGTTCAGTAGCTTGTACCTGTTCTTCCATGTTCACCTGATCCATGTATTCTTCGTTCAATCTGTTCCGTTGTTCTCGCAAGTATTCACGAGGCAAACATTCTATTCTGTCAGAGTATGGGATGAGGTCTTCACTACCACGGGATCTGGTATTCATGCAAGTGATTTGTGTTGTCGGAAATAACACTCGAGTGGGTGGTGCTCGAGTGTAGTGATCGAGTGTTTCTGGGGTCTGCTCGAGCTCTCTGGAAACAGAAGAATGATCAACGAGCTCGGGCTGTGGTCGGTCGAGCTTGTTGACCGAGTGTACCTGAAAGCAAACAGAAACCAGAACGAGATTAGAATAGTATAGTAAAACTTAGTCTCAGGAAAGTGATTTTCCTAATTGTAGCTAACTAGTTCCCAGTTGGCAACGACGCCAATTTTGATAAAGAGGTTTTTACGGTGTTTTCTCAAATACCAAACTGTCTATCTAATCAATTGCAGTACAGTATGGTGTCAATCCACTGGGAGAGTCACTAGCAATCAAGATATAATCTACTTATCCTAATCTAAGCCAGATTCGGTTTAGTGAGTGGTAATGTATCCTAGGTGACAATGAAATCTTAAAACAGAATGCTAAAAACGAGATATGAAAATAGAATGTAAAAACAGAGCATTAAAAATAAAGCGATAGTAAAACTAATAATGAAGTGCGACACGAAATCACAACCTAAAAGCAGAGTATTAAAATCACGAAAACTCAATATAGGAAAAACGGGTTCTCGAGGTTAGGGATCAATGATTAGGGTATTCCTAGGGGTTCCAGACTTATTTATCAACCTATTTAGATGACCTCTAACCAAGGAATCACAAAGTAATCACATTCGCTCTCGCGCAATGGGACCTCTCCTAAAAGACAACCTGACTTGACACCCTCGACAATCAATCTCTTGAGCTAGGAAGATGCTATCTTAACTTAAGCATGTTCAAGTGATTCCCCAAACGCCTCTCGGGGGGGGATTCACCAAGAGATCGAATTTCAATTGATCAGAAAGAAACAAGCATTAAGAACACTTAAATTAAAGAGATCTAAGTCTTAATTAAACATAAATAAATCTGGAAATCCCTAAGTTTTCCCCTAATCTCACCCTTTCCTCAAGAACCCTAGACTAACTTACTCAGAATTCATGAAGTAAAACATAAACTTAAAATCGAAAATCAATTGCATAAACTTAAGACTAAAAATCGTAAATTGCTTTGTAAAGATAAGACTCGAAATTTGCTAGAAAAGATTGTATATTAAAACTTGAAATTCTAGTACAATTTATAGATCAAAAGATCTTAAAGAAAAAGGAAAAATACTTAAAGAGAAAAAGGGAAAATTCCCTAGAAAGAAAAAAATGGGAAATTCCTTTAAAAAGTGAAAAGGAAATTTCCTTAAGAAAGAAAATAGAAAAAATCTAAAATAGTTGTTGGGCTTGCACAAATGGGTCTTGATGGGCCTTTTTCGCAGAGAAGCCCAAGAAGTCAATCTTCGTCCAAAGTCTTAGTTCTGGTCCGCAAATTCACTCGACCAAGTGATGGTCGAGTGTCATGCTCGAGTGTCAGAGACTCAAGTGCCAAATCTTCTAGTTCGCATTCTGAACTTCAACCTTAGGCCAGACGATTCCTCATTGGTCTTCTTGTAATCCGAAATACTCCATGATAAGCTCCAAAAAGTACCTAAAAATCCCTTTTATGCAATGTATGAAATGCCCAACACTAATAATGCAATTATGCTAAAAAGAACCTAAAACAATTATAACAATGCAAGTATGAATGCAAAACATGCTAATAATGGTTCTAAAATGTGGTAAAATGCAGACACATCAAAAGGTCAAAAGAAGGATCAAAGGAGAGTCAAGGCTGAAGTCATGAAGACAAGACCGAAGACCACCTTAAAGAGCTCAAAGAAGGAGGAAAATGGCCATAAAGGACCCACACAAGTCACCAAATCATTAAGAAATCAAGAGAAGGTCATAAAAGGATGTTCTAGAAAAGTCAACATTTTGAACCAGAAAGTAAGCGGTCGGAGGTTATGGACCGCGGGAAGACCACCGGGTCGAGAGACACGTACCGCGGGAAGGTTTTAATGTACCGCGGTACATGGTTAACGCACCGGACTGGAAAAGTCAACACGCGAATCCAGTCTGTACCGCATGTCGAGTCGTCATGTACCGCGGGAAGGTCCATCACGTACCGCGGGTCGAGTACTCACGTACCACGGAAAAGGATCCAACATGTATCGTGGTCGAGAGAAGCCATGTACTGCGGTCGAGAGAAACTCGTACTGAGGGTCAAAAGGCCATGTACCGCAGACGAGAGAAGGCATGTACTGCGGTCGAGAGAAACTCGTACCTCTGGCCGAGATCAGTACGTACCGCGGTTGAGGTAACACGTACTGATGACCGAGGGGAGAGCGTTCTGCGGATCGAGAAATGCTTTTTGCGGTACAGGTCAACGTCGAGGCAAAAAGTTAACTTTTTCTGAATCCTTCCAAAGGTTGATTTGACTTAAATGGGATGTTGGTCTTGGATTTTAGGGCCAAAATGAAGCTTCTAGAAGACACTAAATGATGAAGAAGAGGGAAAGAAGAGATAGATTCAAATTCAAATTCAAATTGTGCTTTAATATGAGTTTGGGACCACTTGTTTTATGTGGTCCCAAGTCTTTTATCCTAGATATTTTAGGGCTCTTCTAAGCATCTCCTTCTATATAAGCACTATAAAATCCTCTGTATTTACTCATCCAAAATGAATCCAAAGAAGTGTTACAAAAACTCTTTCATTTATTTACGTTTATGTTAGTAGTTTCAAAGTAGATTTAGGAGTAGAATTCGAGTAAGAGGCTGCTTATGGCAGTCCTCTTCTTGTCAAACACTTCTAAATTCTCCACTAAACTCTTCTCCTTTTTTGGTTCATTTACTCTTATGATCTAGATGAATGGTTCTTATCCAAGATTTCCTTAGCACACAAACTCAATGTGTTTTGATGCTTTGCTTGGACTAGATCCAACCTACATCCTCTCCTCTAGTTAAGGCCAAGTTACTCAATAGTAATCTCGGATTTACTAGGTGTGTATATGAAGATTCTACCACAAGTTGGAGTTTCTTCGTTTTTGAATTCGAGTCATCTCTTGTTGGTTAAGTGGATTCTTTCACCATGTGAAGTCTCCACCTTTATGTTGAGTCTTGACTCTCATAAAACCAACACCTTGCACCTAACCAAAAGAGATCACATGTGTAGAGGGATCATATGAACATAACGATCTCTAAGGATCAAACTCTACTTTATAACCTCAATCAAAATGGTAATGTTGTGACTTATGACACGACTCTAACTTGCCTTAGCATACTTTCTCATGTCAAAATGACATTACATTGCCTTGTACCTAGCTAAAAAGATTATCACCATGTGTAGAAGGATCATATGAACATGGCTAAGCTCCAAGAATCAAGCTCTACGTCACAACTCAACCAAAGTAGTTCATGACGAGTTCACCAATAGACATAACTTCGAGACTAAGAAAAAATCATAATATTGAGACCTATGACACGACTCTAAGTTGCCTTAGCACACTTTCTCATTTCAAAATGACATCACGTTGCCATGCCCCTAGCTAAAAAGATATCACATGTTTAGAAGGATCATACGAACATGGCTAGCTCCAGAATCAAGCTCCACTACATAACTCTAGCAAAGTAATTCATGACTGATTCCAACAATAGAGATAGCTTTGAGACTAAAGCAAAAATATAATGTTGCAAGCTATGACACGACTCCATGTTGCCTTAGCACACTTTATCATGTCAAAATGACATTTCGTTACCTTGCACCGAACAAAAATATATCACATTTGTAGAGGGATCATATGAACATAGCTATCTCTAATGATCAGTCTCGA
>JAKUCM010005952.1:0-22023 GCA_023374145.1 Lepidium sativum
GAAACTGATATGGCTAGTGTATGGGAGAATGGGTCAATAAATTTTGACGGTTGGATGGTCGTATATGCGCCATGGAAACCTATGGCAGACGCAGACCATCCAAGTGTCATTAGGCTGTGGATCCGGATTACCGGAATACCATTTCAGTATAGGGTTGAAGAGGTTTATCGGCTGGTAGCTAGTTCGGTAGGTTCGGTTAGTAGTATTGATGTTCCGAAAGGACAGGTTTTAATCGAGATCTCTTGCTCCAAGCCCCTGATTTTTTCATCGGTTTTGGAGTTTGAAGAAGGGAGTCAATCTAAGGTTATGTTTGAATACCGTCGCTTAGAAGGGTATTGTCGGTTATGTTTTAGAATGACACACGATTCTTCGGTGTGTTACAAGGCTAAGTCGGAGAATCGCTTGGGAAGTGGGGATGTCCCGCGATCTATAGGCAATCTAGATAAGGCCAAATCGTACAAGGGTGCTGTTATGGCTCCTAATAGGTTGAATGGGCCACAAATTGGACCCAAACATGGTGGAAACAAGGCTCGGCTGAGTAAGAGAGGTCGTGTTTTGAATCAGCCTCCACCTATAAGGGAAATTACTGAGAGGGTATTAGGATTTTTTCTGTTATGCTCTCTGCTACTAGATAAACTTGTTTTTATTATCTTTCTGCTGTATCAATTTCAGGAAACAGCGACATAAATTGGAGTGGAATCGAACTCAGCCAAAAAGGTGAGAAGACCACTTTTTCAAGACGAAACGTCACAAACTTTGGTGGAGGCCGAGAAGGCGGTAGAACAAGAACCGCAGATCTCAGCAATTCAGCAAGTTCCGATCTCGGAATTCTTGGAATCTATGGATGCTCTTGAGATTGATTCGCTGCAACACGCGGAAGCTTTGGCTGGCAGTGAAGTGGACATGGTGACAGAGTCGGAGATCTCGGCTTTGGCAGTAGAGGCGGACCTGCTGTGTCAAAAAGATATGACAGAGTTGGAGCAAATTAACCTACATGCTGAGATGGTGGATAAGATACAAATGGGTAAGATGGCGAGGCTGAAGAAGCTTAAAGGTACAGTCAACAAAGCTGTGTCCAAAAATTCAACGCCATTGAGAGGGATCAGTACGAGGAAGCTGGCAATATTGGACACCTTGTCGCCAAGGAGAACACCAAAAACAGGGAAACTCAAAGATGGGAAATATAAGGAGCAAGAGAAAAGGTCTAAAATAATGTCTCCATGATTTTTAAAATTTTATGTTGGAATTGTTAGGGTTTAGGGAATAAGATTACTATTAATTTCCTTAGGGACATTTGGAAAACATGTAAACCTGAATTTCTTTTTTTATCATAAACAAAAAATAAATTCATTTTTTTAGAGAAAATTCAATTACATTTGGGCTTTCAATGTCCAACAACAGTAGAACCACTTGGATTAAGTGGGGGGGAGGGGGGGGGGACCCGGTTCAGGGAAATCGACCTAAAGTTTGGGAACGGTTAATAAGGATGGGAATCACCCGGTCGGGTCTTTGGTTAATTGGGGGGGATTTTAATGAAATTTCAGAAAATGACGAAAAACAGGGAGGGGTATTGAGAAACCCAAATTCGTTTATGGATTTTAATCAGATGCTACGGGATTGTTGTTTTTTGAGTTTCCCGAGAATCGGCAACTATTGGTCTTGGAGAGGGGTCCGACGGTTAATAAGGATGGGAATCACCCGGTCGGGTCTTTGGTTAATTGGGGGGGATTTTAATGAAATTTCAGAAAATGACGAAAAACAGGGAGGGGTATTGAGAAACCCAAAT
The DNA here is from genome assembly GCA_023374145.1 of Lepidium sativum. NCBI lineage: Eukaryota > Viridiplantae > Streptophyta > Magnoliopsida > Brassicales > Brassicaceae > Lepidium > Lepidium sativum. Next base: position 1,787 of record JAKUCM010005952.1, read on the forward strand.
TCGTTTATGGATTTTAATCAGATGCTACGGGATTGTTGTTTTTTGAGTTTCCCGAGAATCGGCAACTATTGGTCTTGGAGAGGGGTCCGACGGACAGGAATTGTTCGGTGTGTTTTAGATAAAGCTTATGGGAACGGTAACTGGTATGATCTTCTCCCATATGGGGAAATCAGTACTTGGATATGATTGGATCGGATCATCGGCCTATTCTCGGTATTTTTAATGAAAGCCTCGAATACCGTTCACGTGGAAAATGATTTTGTTTTGATCGACGTTAGTTGGGAAAAACAAGTTTCCAATCTACGGTGGAAAAGAGTTGGGACAGATATAGTAACGGAGGGAGGCACGTAGTGTCGCTACCTGACAAAATCCGTTATTGCCGCAAAGAGATATTGCATTGGCGATCTGTATATGTACAACCTGGTAGACACAGAATTTCAGAGTTGAAACAATTGATTGAGGATTATAATGCGGGCTCTGTAGTCGATTTTAGGGCTATTGGAGTGGCAAATGAAGAACTTAAAGAGGCTTATAGAGAGGAGGAGATCTACTGGAAACAGAAAAGTCGTAACAGATGGTTACAAGCTGGGGATGAAAATACAAAATATTTTCATGCATTGGTAAAGCAACGAAGAGCAAATAATAGGATTATGGGTTTAATGAATATTAATGGTAATTGGGTTGCACAGGAAAGAGGAATGTTCCAGGAGGAAACATAATATTTTCAGGATCTCTTTACATCCCAAGGATGTTCAAATCTCCGGCTGGACAATATTGAGAAGAAGATTTCGGATTTTGATAACCGGGAGTTAATTAGACCCGTGTCCGAGTCTGAAATTCAACTAGCTCTGTTTTCCATGGACCCTGACAAATCACCGGGACCTGATGGGATGACAGCCCTGTTTTACCAATACTCTTGGGAAATATTAAAGCAGGATTTAATAACCCTGGTAAACAATTTCTTACAAACAGGGGCTTTTCCAAGAGAATTAAATAGAACACATATTTGTCTTATCCCAAAAAAAATGAATCCAACAAGGATGGCGGATTTTAGACCAATTAGTTTGTGCAACATAGGGTACAAGATAATCTCCAAAGTATTTTGCCTACGTTTGAAAAGGATTCTTCCTAAAATTATCTCTGAAACACAATCTGCATTTGTAGCCGATAGATTGATTTCAGATAATATACTGATAGCCCAAGAGATGTTCCACGCGTTGCGCACCTCTCAAAGGATAAGTGGGGCCTTCATGGCCATTAAAACGGATATGAGTAAAACCTATGACAGGGTTGAATTGAAGTTCTTGTCAACCTTGTTCGAGAAATTAGGATTCTGTTCACAGAGAGAGAGGTGTATTATGTTCTGTATAACTACTGTGGAATATGCTATACTCATGAATGGAGATTCCGGGGGTCGGGTAGTCCCTGGAAGAGGTCTAAGACAAGGCGACCCACTATCCCCGTATCTATTTATCCTATGCACAGAGGTCCTGATAGCAAACGTCAAATGGGCGGTACAAACTCAGGCGCTATCTGGCATTAAAATAGCGAGTCACAGCCCGGCAATATCTCACCTATTGTTTGCTGATGACACATTATTTTTTTGCAAAGCTACTAAGGAGGAGGTGACACAAATTAAGTCCATCCTGGCAGAATATGAAAGAATGTCTGGCCAGAAGATTAATTTTGACAAATCTTCAATCCAGTTTGGTAAACATGTGGACGAGAATACACAACTTATGGTGACACAAGTGTTAGGTATCCAAAATAGAGGGGGTATGGGCATGTATCTGGGCCTTCCCGAGAATATAGGTGGTTCAAAAACAAATGTGTTTTCTTTCGTAGCAGAAAAATTGAAAGCACGGGTTGCAAATTGGTCATCTAGGTTCCTGTCCAAAGGTGGGAAGGAAATATGATCAAATCTATCCTTACGGCCCTGCCGACATATGTCATGACATGTTATAGACTGCCGAAGGGTACTCTACAGAAAGTGCAGTCGGCGATAGCGGATTTTTGGTGGGCTAACGCTAGTTCATCAAAAGGTATTCATTGGAAAAAATGGAAGGATTTATGTCGTTCAAAAAGCAAAGGCGGACTGGGATTCAGGGATTTGGAGGAGTTTAACACTGCTCTCCTGGCCAAACAATTCTGGCGGATACTCAAATTCCCAGAATCGTTATTGGCACAGGTCATGCATGGTAAATATTTTTGGGGTTCATCCCTTCTAGAGACACAATTAAAGTCCTCTCCATCGTATGGATGGCGGAGTATTATATCCGCGCGTCCACTGGCGGTGAAAGGACTCATTAGAATAATTGGCAATGGTAGGCAAACCCGTGTTTGGCAGGATCCCTGGATACCGGATAATGTGCCTAGGCCTGCTGTATGGTCGGATCTTTGCCTATTCCCGGATTTAACGGTCGACAAGTTTATTGATCACCGTTTAGGTCGGTGGAATGAGATCCTCGTGCGTCAGTATTTTGCACCTAGGGATGTGGATTTAATTTTAGCTATCCGTCTAACCAAATCCCCGAGGGAGGATGAGTGGGGATGGCACTACACGTTATCTGGGAAATATTCGGTAAAGACAAGATATCAAGTGGCAGCAGATACTAGCCCGGTTACTGTGGGGCCAACTGTTGATGGGTTCTATGAGCGATGTTGGGGCTTGAAGTGTCCGGCAAAGGTGAGACATTTTGTATGGCAAACATTATCTGGTTGTACTGCGGTACACCAAAATCTGGTTAGGCGGGGTGTTGGTAGGGATCCTGGGTGCCCATGTTGTGGGGCTGAGGTGGAAACTATAAATCATGTTCTATTCGAGTGTCCCCCAGCGATCCAGGTGTGGGCATTGTCGCAGATACCTTCTCCTCCAGGAGTTTTTCCGGGGGGAACAATCTGGTACAATTTGGATTATCTGTTCACGTGGATGGAAAGCAGCCAGACCTCAAGGGATTCCCGTGGATTATATGGTACATTTGGAAAGCACGTAACAGATTTTGCTTCCTAAATATAAATATTGACCCGCGAGACACTTTGGCCACGGCTATTTCTGAGTTTCAGGAGTGGTCGAAAGCAAGAAAGGATCTTCAAATATCGCAAGCGTTTGTGCGATCAAAAATGGAGATCAAGAGAGCTCCATGGGTATACCCAACCACAACCAATCAGATGTTCACCGGCTATAGATGCTATGTGGACGCTTCCTGGAAAGCTACCGACCAGTTTGTGGGTGTCGGGTGGATTTGCTTCCCAGATGCGGTGGATGGTGTACTGAAAGGAGCTGCTGGGCGACAGAGATCGCTATCTCCCCTTCACGCAGAAGTTGAAGCTGTTATCTGGGCATTGGGTTCGTTAGTGACGTATGGTTTGCCCGACGTAGAGATCTCGACGGATTGTGAAACTGTACTGCTTATTTTCCAGCAACCAGAGGAGTGGCCGGCTTTTGCACCCTATCAGGAGGAGTTTCGGATTCTACAGTCGACCTTCGATCGCTTGACATTATCTTCAATTCCAAGGAGCCTCAACTACAAGGCGGATGCTCTAGCAAGGTCCAGTAGGGTGGCTGCACGGCGTTGGGGTATTGGATAGGTCAGGTTTTGAAGAGAGACTAAACTGTCGTTGTCAAAAAAAACAAACTGTATATATAATTTGTGTAATTTTGGCATTACATATTGTAATAAAATAAATTTTTAGTGTCAAAAACAGGTGGCCTTGTTAACTTGTTCCTGGTTTACCTAAGTATTAAGAATTGTGGTCCGGATGAGACGAAATATTACTATCTGCAAACAATGAGGAAGTTCTATTAGAATTAGTTATTTTTTGTAGTGATATATATACTCACTACAAAAAAATATATGTATATAATTTTTTTATGAACAAATGACATTAGTAAATGACATTATTAATGTATATTTTACATTTAAACTGATATAATATAATATTGATTTATATCATTTATAAAATATAAATTTACATTATTTAAATAAATGATGTATCTAACCAGTATTTTTAACATCAATTTTAAAAATGATTTTAACTTAGTTTTATTTTGAAATTTGATGCATATAAATTTGCCGAATTGATATAGTTCATATTAGTTAATAAACACAATAAAAATCCAAAAAAACACGTTATATATAGTTCAGGTTACATTGTTATTTGAACATATAAAGTTTAGTTGGTAAACCTTTGATATAAATTACGATATATATATATATATAATTGGGAATAAAGAGTACAAAATAATTATAATTATATTACAAAATTATATATTATTAATATTCTTTTAATATAAGTTTAAATAATTAATATTTAAGTTTTATAACATATCTATTATATTAAAAGAAGATACAAAAACAAAAAAATTACAAAATATAATCTGAATTTTGTAAGATATCATAACAAGTACTTTAACCCAATTTATTAAGGGATCACCAGCAATTTTCACATATAAAATTAAGGTCTTTCCAATCTAATATTTTCAAAAAAATAACCTAAATTTTGTAAGATTTCAAAAACAGAAAAAAACATGAATTATGTAAGATATTATTAAAATACCATTGTAAAATCCTAAAAAATATTTTAACCTAAAATATTAATGGATAACCAACAATTGTCACATATAAAATTTGGACCTTTGCAATTATAGTTCTTATGTGATTCCATATGTTTTAGTTGTTTAGTTAAACATAATTTTGGTTATATTTAATATCCTAAGTTATTTATTTTTGAAATTATAGTCGAATAATAATATTTATATGTAAGATAATTAATAATATATAATTAATATTTGACTGTTACAACTTTATCAATATAGAATCTGACCATCGCATATATATTCTATTGTGAAATTGTAATACTTCATCCAATTCATTGTTAGATATAAAATTTGGAGCTTTCCAATTAACTTAAATTTTGTTAAAATAACACGTAATAACATGATTTTTTAATTGGCATAAAATTACTGATATGGTCTATGTATTATATTATAGTGATAATGATAACTTGTGTTGTTTCGATCAAAAAGAAAGATTATACTTATATGTATTTAAGAATCTATCCAAATTTAAATATCTTTTAGAATTAAAAAATAAATATTATACTTATATCTATTTAAGAATCTATTCGAGTTTTTAACATTTTTATCACATTAAATACATAACGAATCTTCATATCAATTTAGATGATAATATAAAAATTTCCATATAAATTATATAAAACATATTTTTATATACATAATATATATAAAACATTTATATACAAGTTTCATTTTTAATTCATTCGTTTCTAATAGATTTAGCATAACGTTTTGTATTATTTTGTCATATAAACTTTATAAAACATATTTCACATACACAATATATATAATATATATGAGACGTCTATAAACATGCTTATTTTTAATATACTTACCATATTTTTAATATATTTATCATAGATCTAAATTTTGAAATTTGGATTATATTTTTCGATTTTGACCACTAATTTTTATTTTTGATATATATATATATATTTTTGTCAACGACAATATTATAAAAGGTGCAAAGGTGCACAACCATAGTTTTTTACAATCAACTATAGATTGTTTCTCTTACATACCTGGCGAGAACATTAACCTTAAATTGAGATTACGAGGAATCATTGTAAGCAAAAAGGACGAGAACAAATAATGTAACCGTGCGAAGTCTTCCTGATAAGGGAGAAATGCTGGCCAATCCCCAGGCTTCGTGAAAACCTCCAACACCGCTACACAATCTGTCGACATCTCCACCTCTGCATGCAGCGCTGACAAGTTATTATTGACACATCGAGCACCCGAACAAACACCCTCTACCGAATATGGAAAACCGAACCATCCTAACCCCGTTTTTAGGTCCGTCATTTTCCAGGACGCGTCCACGAAACATCTGAAACTCGTGAACCCTGAATTGGTTGTAGATGGGAAAATCAAAGAGGATTTATGTGTCCCGGAGTAGCTCAATGGTCGAGACCATGGAATTGATGGTTTCAACCGAGCCTCTGACCATTCCACATATTCCGCCCGTGACCGAGTAATAATGCTACGAGGGTCGATGACATAATTCGAGAAACAATAATCGTTCCTTGCCTTCCATATATTCCAAATCATCCAAGGAAAATATTGGTAATCTCCACCATCTGGCAGTCGTCAGAATAAGTAGTCCAGATTATACTAAATTGAGTCCCGTGGAAAATTATCTATCCCAGATGGGTTGTCCGATAGGGCCCATGTTTGTAGAGCTAAAGGACAGTGGAATAGCACATGATTAATAGTCTCGGACTCTGCTCCACATTGTAAATAATCCGGAGTGCACTTAATCTCCCGATTCTTAAGATTCTGATTCACTGCAACATTTCCTCACAATATTTGCCACATAAAATGTCGGATTTTGTTCGGGACGTTAACTTTCCACACCTTCTCATATAATGTCTGAAAGGTTGGACCTAGAGAGCCCCCATGAAAGTGCGAAAAAGTCTTCTGAGTGAGATACCCTGACTTTACAGAATACCGACCCGTCTCAGTAAAAAGCAAGCCCCAGTAATCTGGGCACTGTCGCCGTGGTATCGGGATCCCAAATATAAGTTGGACATCTATAGGATCAAAATATTGATGGACCAAAATCTCCTTCCAAGAGCCCGAGTGATGATCAATAAATTGATCCACTGTAAGATCAGGGAACATGGGAAATGACATTTGTGATGTCGGACGGTGTATATTGTCTGGAATCCACAGTTCTTCCCATACTCTTATCGTCGTTCCATCCCCAATTTTCATAATTGCACCTCTCGACACCAAAGATCAGGCCGATAATATACTCCACCAACCATAAGACGGATTAGCCCTCGACCTCGCCATTAACGGGCATGTATACTTAAAATATCGCCCTTTCAATATTCGAGTCAACAACGACTCTGAGGATTCAATGAGATGCCAAAAATGTTTGGCTAATAAGTCGGAATTAAAATCCTCCAGAACCCGAAACCCTAAACCACCTTCAGATTTTGGTTTACAGACCTTCTTCCATTGTAGCCAGTGAATGTTCCTCGATGTGCCTGAGTTAGACCACAAAAAATCCGCAATAGCGGAGTTCAAATGATGCACTACCGTCTTTGGGAGTCTGTAGCAAGACATCACATATGTAGGCAGGACTGTCAGTACCGATTTAATTAGAACCTCCTTGCTGGCTTTCGATAAAAATTTTGAAGATGAACTATTAATTCTATCCCTAAGTTTCTCTCTAATAAAAACGAAAACTCGTGCTTTTGCCCCTCTAATATTCTCATGTAATCCTAAGTACGAACCCACTCCGCCCACATTGTGGATCCCTAATGCTTGATGCAAAACCACTCTATCAGCGTCTATTCTATGGCCAAACTGAATCGATGACTTCAGAAAGTTAATTTGCTGACCAGAGATCTGCTCATACTTACTAAGTATCCTCAAAATTTAATGCGCTTCTTCTTTTGACGCCGTAAGTAATCCCCGCTGTTCTGCAACTCGTAACTTTGAGATTAACACCTCCGTACACATAATAAAAATATAAGGTGATATAGGATCACCCTGTGTTAGCCCATGTTGGGGTCTAATGCAGCCTCCAGGGACGCCATTTAATAAGACAGAATATTTCACTCTGTCGTATACTTTACTCATATCCGTCTTAATGGCTATATATTTGCCTTTGACCGACTGATTTTTCCGAAGCGTGTGAAACATCTCCTGGGCTATTAATATATTATCTGAGATATTTCTCCCAGCTACAAAAGCGGATTGCGTTTCCGACACTAATTTAGGTAGCACCCTTCGGAGCCGCATGCACATTACCTTAGATATAATTTTATATGCCACATTACATAAGCTAATTGGTTTAAATTCCGACATCCTTGTCGGCCGAGAAAATTTTAGAATAAGACATACGTTTGTTTTTTTCAAGCTATACTCAAAAGATTATGAGATAGGAAATTATTCACCAAATTAACCAGATCTTCTTGTACAATATCCCATGCTTCTTGAAAAAACAATGCTGTCATCCCATCTGGCCCGAGGGCTTTACTGGGATTCATCGAGAACAGAGCTTGACGAACTTCTTCATTAGTTGCCCGCCATATCAAAATTCGATTTTCTATCCCACTAATTTTTGGACTCCAACTCATCCAGAACCATAGTAGAATCCCCATTACTAGAGAAAAGCTTGGAGAAATAATTTGTTGCTTCTACAAGGATATCTTTCTCCCTTGTAACCCAAATGTCATCCCTCGAATAAAGAACAATTATCCTGTTACGAGCTCTATGCTACATTTTTGTTTCCAATACACCTCCTCTTCGCCATAAGCGTGTCTTAGGTCCATAGTAACTTGCAAAATCCGGTCTGAATCCGGAGACCCAACTCTTGTACCAGGTTCTTAATTTTCTGCTGTCCAGGTAAAATATTTTTCTGCCGCCAATGTGAAATTTCACGGCGGCAAACCCTCAATTTATCATTCAAAGTAAAATGTTTTCGACAATGATGACCTGCCCAACTCTTCCTAATAATGTCATGGAATCCAGACTTCCCAATCCAATGCTTATCAAAAATAAATTGCATGTTATGTGAAATCGTATTTTCTGAAAACGTCCTAAAATCGGTCTATGATCCGACCCAATTATATTAAGATATTCAACTTCTGAGTTTGGAAATAAATTGTGCCACTCCATTTAGTCGGACACCCCGCCAAGACCAGAAATTCCCTATTTTCGGAAAATCAATCAAACCACAATCCTGCAACATCTAATTAAATGGTACAAATTGTGATATAGGTCTTAAAGAACCTCCTAGTTTTTCATAATTCCCAAAAAGCTCATTAAAGTCTCTTGTTACTAACCATGACTCTAATCGTTGAATTCCCATCCTAGTTAACCGTTCCCACACATAATCCATTTTCTGCTATATTTTTTCACCATAAATGAAAGTTATAAAGGCTTTTTGACCTTTCAATTCTGTAGTTATAGCAATCATATTTTTATCTTTATGATTTATAGTTACATTCATGTAATTCTTATAGAAAAGTGTTAATCCGCCACTCGTGCCTATTGGGTCGACCGTAGTTAGAAGACTATAACCAAAATGACTATGTATTCTTTCCATAAATAGGAAATTATTTTTAGTCTCAGAAAGAAATAAAATTCTGGTTTAAATCGTTTCGAAATATCTCTCAAATAACTAATTGTAATCTTACTACCAACAACTTGACAATTCCAACAAAGAGCATTAATCATTTAAACTAAATTAAAATTTCATTGAACTTTTGTCCTTATCCTTTAATGTTCCCTCTTTGCTATCTTCTGCTTTGGGGTTTTCCTTGGGGACATTACTTTCATTGCCAAGGCCTTTTTAAAGCTGACCCCTCTAATTGGGGTGTTGGACCTAGAGGACGGCTTGCTTGGACATGCTGGAGGTTTCACTTGCCTAGCCACCCAACATTTTTGCAAAGTCTGTGCAAACTCTGCATTTATCTTCTCACAATCAGCTGCAGATATTGTTTGAACATTGGCCACCGCTGCTCTAAATGCCAAATCATCCAGAAGATCTTCCTCTGAATACAAGAGGGTATCTTCCTGCTCATAATATGCTATACCGACCTCCAAATCTGCTTCCTCCTCACTTGGAGACATCGCTGCTTCAGTTACATCATTCCCCGTGCCAACAACCACATCAGATGGAGCAACGTTTGTGTCAGCCACTTGTGTCCCATCGGTACCAGTTTGAGGAGAATCTAACTATATAGCCGCCACTTCTCCTTTCTCTGCAAACACCGCTTTAGTCTGGTTCACATCCTTGAACAACGGCCGTCGGACCTGCCATAATTCCACCAGTAAATCCAACATCACAACATCAAAATACAGACGTAAATATCTTACAAAATTAGGATTTTGAACCTGAGATATATTATTATAACTATTAAACCATACCAGTTTCGCAGAATCCTTTTTCGTTCGCACAAAAGGTAAGCCACGACCTCTCTTATTATCAATATGTCCCGCAGTTGTTATACCACTTGCCATCGATGATCCCGCCAAAAACGCACCTTTATAACTCTTAGATCTCCGAGCTGTCAAAGGTTTTCCATGTTCAACATTCCCACTTCCCACATTAACTGGTTTAGCTTTAAAACAACTACTTGAATCATGAGTAATTCTATGACAAAGAACACAACACCTCAATAATCTCTTATACTCTATCAAAATTTTTGATTCTTGCCCTTCTTCAAATTCTAAAATAGAAGTAAAAATCAAAGGTTTGGAGCACGATACCTCGACTAAAACCATACCCTTCTGGACATTAATGGCTCTGACTATACCAATTGATTCGGCCACAATTTTGTACACTTCTTCCACCCGATACTCAAATGAAAGAGTGAATCTAGCCCACAGCCTAATTGTACTCGGGTAATCGGCCCCAACCATAGCCCTCCAAGGGGCATAGGCGACCATCCATCCATCAAAATTAATGGCTCTGTTTTCAAGAACATGTTCCAAGTCTCCATCTGCATGAAACTCAAATTGAAACCTACTGTTTCCCAGATTTAGACCTCTAACTTGACCTACCAAATCCCATAATTGAGGCACTCTAAACAAAAAGGTGTCTACATTCTGTTCTGTGGGCTTAGACATCTACCCATTAATACCTTTGAAGATCTAGCCAATAATGCCGTATTATCTATTTTTGGAATCTTAATTTTCAAACTCTTAACTGGCGACCCATTCACTGATATCTTCTTATTCAATGATAGTTTTGCCATCGCTACCCAAGATCCTACTTGAACCCGCAAAGAACAATATATGAAATAAAATCATGAATGTAAATGTTAGGTTTTGTCGATTCGTTTTAATGTGGGCCGAGCCGTGATAGCCCATTTAGCAATTGATTTGCTAATGGGTCATAGGCTCGACTTCGGCCCATGTTATTTTAAGCTTGTTTTTCTGCTGGGCCGGTTTGTGGCCCAATTAGAAATCGAGTCTTCTTCTTCCTTAAGAGAGAGAGAGTGCCATTTATTTTGACATGGAGTTACAGTAGAGAGAGAGAGGTACGTTTCTTGTAACAGAGCTTTGCTCTGAAACTTCAACTTACTACCAGGTGTGATAGTGAATTCCGGAAGCTAATCCGAAGAGAGATGTACCCGTCGATGGTTTAATCGGCGGAGAAGTCTATAAATCCGTGTCCTCAATTCTTTTCGTGCACTCTTACTCTTTCTCTTAACATTCAGACCTCAAGATCACTCGTTTTCCGCAAGCGAATTTGAGTCTATCGAGCTATTATGCACAACAAGTGGTATCAGAGCCTGCGTTCAAGAAAATGAAGATTCGCATAAAGCTGAGAGTTTACAAAGGAAAGAGTACAAGAAAAGAGAAACACTTACGTTTCTCACAGTCATTGCAGCTTCTCGTCTTCTCCTCTTGGTCTCGTGAAGAGATTTAGAAGCTTATAGGCCTTGATCGGTACCTCGCAAGAAATACACAGAAGGCATTAGTGTGTTACTTGCACATCAAGAAAGTCATAAAACAACAAACTTGTCAAAGAAGTTGAAGACTTAAGCATGGAAGTTATCTCAGGTAAGTTTGAGGTGGAGAAATTCGATGGCAAAGGGGATTTCAGATTATGGAAATACCGAATGCTAGGTCAATTTGAGATTCATGGCCTTCTCACAGTAATTGAGAAAGATCATGAAGAAATATGGCCAATGGAGGAAGTATCTGTAACGGATAAAGAAACAGGGAAGGAAATTAAGATCGGAAAACCGGTCTCAAAGGATCCTCAATGGGAGATAAAGGATCGGCGAGCAAGGAGTCTGCTCGGACAATGCTTATCTAACTCAGTGTTAAGAAAGGTAATGAATGACACTACAACTTTCAGGCAATGGAAAGCACTAGAACGAGATTACCAAACAAAGACTAAAGCAAACAGAGTCTATCTAAAGAGGCAATTCTCTCTATATAGAATGGACGAGGACAAATCAATTGAAGAGAATCTTGATGTGTTTCTAAAGCTGATAGGAGACTTAGAAAGTCTAAAGGTTACCATTCAAGACGAGGATAAAGCCATTGCATTGTTAAACAGTCTACCACCTCAATATGACCCTCTTACTCACACATTACAATTCGGCAATGCTAAGGACACTATAACTATGGATGATGTAATAACTGGAGCTTATGGAATGGAGTCTAACCTAAGACAAAAGGGGTTACTAAGGAAGAAAACACATTCAGAAGGGTTGACTGTTGAAGGCAGAGGCAGGACAGACAAAAGAAATGTAAAGAGTACGGGAAAGAACAGAGGCAGATCAAAAAGTAAAGGTAGATCTAAGTCAAGACCAAAACAGAGCAATGAAGAAATCAGGGCTTGTTGGATATGTGGAGATGAAAATCACTGGAAACGTGATTGTCCACAAAAGAAGAATGGAAAAGGAAAGGAATCAGCTAATTGTGCATCTAAAGATTCAAAGGGTTTAGCCTACACTGCAAGCCTAATTGCAACAACTGAGGAATGGGTAATGGACTCAGGTTGTACCTTTCACATAACACCTATAAAGGATCTAATCACAGACCTAGTAGAATTCGAAGGAAACAAGGTCTACATGGGAAACAATTCTTACTGCTCAGTCAAAGGAATTAGAAATATTGTGATTGAGAACAAAGAAGGTAACTTAGTTACCTTAAATGGTGTTCGATATGTACCGGAAATGAGCAGAAATTTGATATCCTATGGTCAGCTAGAAGAACTAGGATGTTACTATCAAGGGAAGGACTTCAACATTCAGTTCTACAAAGAGAATGGCGATAAATTTCTGTCAGGAAAATACCATAATGGCCTATACTTCTTAGATGGAAGAGTACTAAGTACAGAAGTTAATATGGCCAAGGCAACTATTGACACAACTACTAGGTGGCATCATAGACTAGCACATATGGGAAAACGATCAATGGAGACACTAGTCAGGAAAGGATACCTAAAGAATGGAGATGTGAAAGCTATGGAGTTTTGTGAAACATGCACTTTGGGAAAGACTCATAGACTTAGTTTTCAGAAGGGAAAACATACCTCGAAATGTACTTTAGAGTACATCCATTCGGATTTATGGGGATCACATAACACAACACCTAGCATATCAGGTTGTCAATACTTTATCAGTTTCATAGATGATTACTCAAAGAAAGTCTGGATTCAATTCCTAAAGAAAAACAGTGATGCATTTCAAGCTTTCAAAGATTGGAAAATACTAGTCGAAAATCAAACTGGGAAGATGGTAAAATGCCTAAGGACTGACAATGGACTAGAATATTGCAACAAACAGTTTGATGACTTATGCAAGGAAGCTGATATTAAAAGGCATAGGACTTGTGCTTATACACCACATCAAAATGGAGTTTCAGAAAGAATGAACATAACTATAATGGAAAAGGTGAGATGTATGCTATCAGAATCTGGTCTAAGTGGAGAATTTTGGGCAGAGGCAGCAAGCACAACGGTTTATATCATAAACAGATCACTAGCAGCATCAATCAACTTTGATGTACTAGAAGAACTGTGGTCAAAATATAAACCCGAGTACAAACACCTAAGGAGTTTCAGATGTATAGCTTATGTTCACACCACTCAAGACAAGCTAAGTCCTAGAGCTATAAAGGGAATATTTGTTGGTTATGGAACATAAACTAAGGGATACAGGGTCTGGCTAATCGAAGAAGAAAAACTAGTAATTAGCCGAGATGTAGTATTCAATGAAGATGAACTATACAGAGACACCATTTCAGAAGAACCAGAACCTAAAGCCGATAATAAAACCAGAGAAAGGAAATCCAAGAGAAGGGTAACTTTCAAAGTAGATCTAGAAGAGATAATGGGTGATAAAAATCAACTAAAGGGTATGACTGGGTCAGGTGGAGCAATTTCAGAGTATGTCCCAGAGGGCATCGGTGAAGATGAGAGTCATGTAGACTCTGAACACTCTGAAAATGAAGAGACCAACCTGGAAGACTACCTATTGGCTAGGGATAGGAAAAGAAGGAATATAAGACCTCCATCTAGATACGAAGAAGCAGATCTAGTTGCATTTGCATTATCAAGTTCTGAAGAAATAGAACTAGAGGAACCTAAGACCTACGCAGAAGCTATTCATAGCAAAGACAAAGAAAGATGGAGGGAAGCAGCTGATGAGGAAATGGATTCCCTCATCAGAAATAACACATGGATCTTAGTAGATAAACCACAGAATAAAAGAGTAATCGGATTATTCAAGTTAAAGCCAGGCATACCAGGAATAGAAAAGCCAAGATTTAAAAGCAGATTGGTTGCTAAGGGTTATGCTCAGGTTGAAGGAGTAGATTATAATGACATTTTTTGCCCCAGTAGTTAAACACGTTTCAATTAGAATTCTACTAGCTACAGTTTCTAATTGGAACATGGAACTAGAGCAAATGGATGTGAAAACAACTTTTTTACACGGAACATTACAAGAAGAAATCTACATGAATCAACCAGAAGGCTACGAAGTTAAAGGACAAGAAAGAAAGGTGTGTCTACTTAAGAAATCATTGTACGGTTTAAAGCAATCACCAAGAGAATGGAATGCAAAGTTCAATGAATTCATGAAGAACCAACAGTTCCAAAAGAGTGAATATGATCCATGCGTTTACTACAAAGGAAAGACAGTTAACACTATGATATATCTACTCCTATATGTAGATGATATGCTCATTGCATCAACTCAGAAACAACAAATTGTCAATCTCAAGAAGCTGCTCAGTAAAAAATTTGAGATGAAAGACCTAGGACCAGCAAGACGAATTCTAGGCATGGACATATACATAGACAGACAGCAGAATACACTACAACTATCACAAGAACAGTATATCAGACAAATTCTAAATACTTTCAACATGAGTGACAGCATATCAGTGTCTACACCAATATGAGCTTAGTTCAAATTAAAAAGCAACACATCAGAAAAAGAAGACGCAGAGACTAAAGGAATGGAGGACATACCTTATACAAGTGTAGTCGGAAGCCTAATGTATGCAATGAATGGTTGGATCACGTCCATACCTTGCTTACTCCATTGGTGTTGTCAGTCGTTACATGTCAAAACCAGGAAAAACACACTGGTTAGCTGTTAAATGGATAATGCGTTATCTAAATGAAGCATCTAAGATAAGCCTAACATTCAAGAAAGATTCCGATTTCAGGATTAAAGGCTACTGTGATGCAGATTTTGCTTCAGACTTAGACAAACGAAGATCTATTTCAGGTTATGTGTTTACATTGGGTAACAATACAATAAGTTGGAGATCTAGATTACAGAGAGTAGTAGCACTATCTACAACTGAATCAGAGTACATAGCTCTATCAGAGGCTAGCAGAGAAGCAGTATGGATACAAGGAATATGTGAAGAAATGAAGCTATGTACAGGAACAGTAGATTTATACTGTGATTCTCAAAGTGCTATCTATCTATCAAAGAACAGAATGTGCAGTGAAAGAACGAAGCATATTCAAATCAAGTATAACTACATCAGAGAAGTGACATAAGCAAAACAGGTCAAAGTCATCAAGATCCACACATCAATAAACCCAGCAGACATGTTCACGAAAGTCATACCTGCTGAGAAGTTCAAAGGCTGCATGCAGTCTTTGAGAATGTTGGAGGCCTAAAAGTCTTTGTACGAGTATTCCGACATTCAGATACGATGTCGGAATACCCAGATCTGTTGTTACCTACACACGGTCAACAGAAAGAAAAAGACGATGGGTCAGTAGTAGATCTAACTAAAAAAAAAAAGGGAAACTGAAGGGTCTCCGACTTACATGCAAAGACAGATGAAAGGTCACGATGGTTTTTTGGTCAAGAGCTGCATCAAAAACAAACAGAGGAAGGTTAGATCTAAGAAAGCAAAGGCGGAAAAGAAAGGAAAACCCTAGCTATCTCCGTAAATCTGAAATATGTAGGAGAAGTCAAGTGTTTTCTTTTCTTACCGGTTTCCTGAAGCTTGAGCTAAGATCCACCGAAGGTCACCTCATCGCGTTCATCGGAAAAGAAAGAGAGAAAAGGTTAAGTAAATAAACATAACCTTTAATTCTTTGCTAAAGCAAAAGATCTTCTCATGCATGTATCGAAAATAAGTTAAAAGGAAAACCCAGAAAACCGAAGAACTTACCAGGGAGTCGAGTCGTCATCAGGAGAAAGATGGAAATCCATCACACCGGAGCAAAGCAACAGCACCCAGCGGATGCTTGGAGGGTGAAGAGATTAAGACTCGAGGTAGGCAAGTCATCGGAGTTTTCTTACAGGGATAAAAGAAGAGGAAAAGTCGAAGAAGAGGAAGAAGAAGAGGAAAAGTTGAGAAGACTTGAAGAAGGATCGAGAGAGAAAAAGCTCAGCGGCTAGGGTTCAACTCGCGAGTGAAATGAGTCGACAAAGGTGGAGAATTGTTAGGTTTTGTCGATTCGTTTTAATGTGGGCCGAGCCGTGATAGCCCATTTAGCAATTGATTTGCTAATGGGTCATAGGCTCGACTTCGGCCTATGTTATTTTAAGCTCGTTTTTCTGCTGGGCCGGTTTGTGGCCCAATTAGAAATCGAGTCTTCTTCTTCCTTAAGAGAGAGAGAGTGCCATTTCTTTTGACATGGAGTTACAGTAGAGAGAGAGAGGTACGTTTCTTGTAACAGAGCTTTGCTCTGAAACTTCAACTTACTACCAGGTGTGATAGTGAATTCCGGAAGCTAATCCGAAGAGAGATGTACCCGTCGATGGTTTAATCGGCGAGGAACTCTATAAATCCGTGTCCTCAATTCTCTTCGTGCACTCTTACTCTTTCTCTTAACATTCGGACCTCAAGATCACTCGTTTTCCGCAAGCGAATTTGGGTCTGTCGAGCTATTATGCACAACAGTAAAGAATGATCGCATAATGTCTTTGCCTTAATAACAATAGTTAATATAGCAATCCATTCAACGATAAACCCTAGATTATCCATAAAAATAGGTCTTATCCTTCTAATTCGAAATTTAAATTCAAAAAAGATTCTAATCCCCCAAGTTTCTCGTTCAATATTATTCACCATCAATTGACTTATTTTGACAAAATCTTTAAATTTACACCTAGGTATTAGGAGAATGTAACGATCTCCCTGATATTTATGAAAAGTTACCTCTTTACTTCGTGGAAAGTTTGCCAATTCTTTACCGGAAGCTCCATCATCACTCCATACTGTGACCATAGAACTCCTGTGTTCCCAATTTGCTATTTCACTACCCCAGCCGTAAGCTTCAGCCTGCCAGAGCACATACCTATTAACCTCCACCAACCAAATTATCAAAAACCGATGACCAATTAAAATGATATACTCGCATGAGGGGCAAAAAATCTTCTTAATCTTACCAATCACAATAGTTTTCCCTGCCACCAAACTTGTCGCCATTTGAGTTTGCAAACTCAAATGCCGAGCTCCCATTTCTGCATATATAATGTACAAAGTTACATTTGTGACAATAAGTTTGTTACATCTTAACCATATGACCAATCTACTCTCTACTTTCGTAACCTTGTTCATATGTATCAACGTCATCCAAATTATAATCTAAATTCCAATTAATTGTCTATTTGCACTCTTATGGATCAACGGAAAGTTCCATTTTCTCCAATAATCGTTGAAAAACAATTCTGTTTTGCAATAACCCCTCCAAACGTACTTAGACTCCCCAATTGAATCATCAACAATATTGTTATCTCTGTGCAACGATTGAATCTCCATATCATATAAAGAAAACAACCTCACCACACTTAGGTTAAAACCCAAGTAAAAACCCGACAATGTATGAACAACCATCAAATTTTTTTTCGGAACCCAATTATATTCCAAAACTTGTATTGTATACCTCAGGATCCTCACGATCAAGCCACCTGTGAAGATAATATTATCACCGATGGTTATATTGTTCCTCCGAGACCTCGATTTAACATTCCACACTTCCAATTTTCCAAATATCCAAAACATATCCATCTTACCCAACCCTAGAACCACATTTAAGCGAGAATTCATGGGTATGGGCTAATCGGACCAGATTCATCCTCTAACTCAAACTAACCACCACATATCTAACAAACCCAACTCAGATCTGAAAGATAAATTTAGGGGTATTGAGATACTTATCTTAAAAATAGAAACAATGTCGTTCCCGTCGAGGTACTCCCCCAAATACCAGAAAGGAAAAGGGAAAAGACACACCGCCGAAAACTCACCACCGCCTCGTTTAGGGTTTCAAAGCTTTATGCAAAAAACTCCCGTGAGACAAGCCTTCACTCCGCTTGAGAAGACTTAGACCTAGCCTCCGCATGAAGGCCAAACGAAATCGCCCACGGCAGCCGCCTCCTGAAAGCCGCCAGAGATTTTACGCCCTTGCTTCGGAAATCGCCCTCGTACGAGAACTATAACTATAAATTGTTACAATTTTTTTTTTTTAATTTTTTTATTATAGAATATTTTTGATGTATATAGCATATTCAAATCTTAATGTCTATAATATTTGAATTACAATTTTGGATGACCTAGAAATTAATTTCTTATAATATATTTAAGAAAAAATAAAAATTATATTCAATTTGCTAGTTGAAAATTTTAGAATAAATAGTATTATTAAATATTAATTTTTTTTTTTGATAATTTAAAAATAAAATTAACTAACATAGTCTACATATTGTATTATAGTGATAATAATATATTTATATTATTTATGAAACATGTATTTAAGAATCTATTCAAGTTTAAATAATATAAAACAAATTATATATACAAGAAATCTTTCTATCAATTTAGATAATAATAAAAAAAATTTAAGTCAATAAAATTTGAAATATCATCTCAAGTTATTGTCATAAAACTAACAAATATACTTAATTTTTATTAACAATTCTATTAAATTACCATATAATCTACCTATAAATAATATGTTCCATATCATGTCAATTACACTCAATTTCCTTTTTCAAAAATGGTTCATTTAATTAAAGTTAGTGACATCAAACCATTTAACTCATTATGGAAAATTCAGTTAACTCATTGCATTCCTCAAAGCGTACATTGAAGACAAAATTGAAGTGATTTTGAGTGAACCTTCAAATTTTAAATAATACTCGATTCAAATTCGATCACAAAATTATCAAGAAAGTAATAACTTAGTTATACTTAAAAAATTAATTTATTTTAAATAATATACACAATTAATAATTATTATGCCCAATTTTCTTACCAAATTTTAAGTTAACATAATATTATTAAATTTAGTTATTGATTCACATCACTTAAAAACAATCACATAAAATATATATTTGCATCAATTAAATAAAACTAACATAATCTACTATTTATTTAAATCACTTAAAAAATAATCAAAGTAAAATAGAATTTTTCATCGATTACCAGGATGAGTTTACAATTTGTTGACCCAAAATTCATCAACACAAGTCCCAACTATTTTAAATGATGAACATTATCTAATGTTTAGGAAAAAATGTCCAGGAACAGTACTAACAATAAGGTAATATTTCTCGACTAAAAAAACAATAAGGTAATATTATTTTAAGATATTTTTTTTCCCACTTCACTTATTGCATTAGATCAAAGATAAAAGCTAGTGTTGAGTTAAATGATTAACAAAAAAATCATTTCTGAAAATCCTCCTAACATTGCATGCCAAAAAAGCAAATTTGTAATTTAGAGAATGAGTGATAAAAAAATAGAAAAAGAAGAAAAAAGACATTTGAGACGATCATAATCCTCCAAGAGGTGAAAATGCAGGCCAACTCGATGGATTAGCAATCATCTTTAACACCTCCAAGCAATCTACTGCAAAAACAATATTGACGTACTGCAAAGAGATGAGGAAAAACATAACCCAAAGAAGGGTTTCAAACTCAGCATGTAGAGAAGAAAGACAACAACGAATTCCCCGAACTCCTGAACTGACACAATCAGTTGAACATAACCAGCCCAAACCAGAATAATACTCCGAATCCTTCGAGGAACCATCAACGAAGCAATTAAACCCCAAGAAACCAGGATTCCCACCAAAGACCGATAAAGAATATCTACGACCAACAAACCGAAGAATCAATTGACTAACCTAACCTCGAAGAAGAGAATACAAATCCCTGTGAAATTGAAATCTGGGGAAGAATTTAATCTCTCTCTC
>JAKUCM010005953.1:0-22306 GCA_023374145.1 Lepidium sativum
CCTTAAAGCCATACTTGTTCATATGAACCTCCTCCACATGTAGTTTCTTTTATTAAATTCAAGGCTATGTAATGTCATTTTTACATTAAAAAGTTTGTTATGGCAACTCAGAGTGGTGTCATAGGTTGTAACATGATCATCCCAACTTTAATCTATAAGTTATGTCTATAGGTGAACCTGCCATGAACTATTTTCATTGAGCTTTGAAACTAGCTTGATCCTTATTGTTTCTCATATGATACTTCAATACATGTCAAGGCAATGTAACGTCGTTTATACATGAGAAACTTTGCTATGGCTACTAAGAGTGGTGTCACAAGTTGCAACATGATCATTCCGGCTTTAATCTACAAGCTATGTCTATTGGTGAAGTTGTCATCAAATACTTTGGTTGAGTTATGAAACTAGGTTGCTCCTTAAATACATCCTTGTTCAAATAAACATTCTCCACATGTAGTTTCTTATAGCTAAATTCAAGGCTATGTAACGTCGTTTATTGATGTGTCTGCATTTTACCACATTTTAGGACCATTATTTAGCATGTTTTGCATTCATACTTGCATCATTATCATTGTTTTAGGTTCTTTTTAGCATAATTTGCATTATTAGTATCGGGCATTGCATACATTGCATAAAAGGGACTTTTAGGTACTTTTTGGAGCTTATCACGAAGTATTTCGGAGTACAAGAAGACCAATGAGGAATCGACTGGTCTAAGGTTGAAGTTCAAGGTGCAAACTAGAAGATTTGTCACTCGAGTCTCCGACACTCGAGCATGACACTCGACCATCACTTGGTCGAGTGCCTTTACGGACCAGAACTGAGACTTTAGACGAAGATTGAATCTTTGGGCTTCTCTGCGAAAAAGGCCCATCAAAAGCCCCTTTGTGCAAAGCCCAATTATCTTTTAGTTCTTTTCTATTTTTCTTTCTTAGGGAAATTTCCTTTTAACTTTTAAAAGGAAATTCCCATTTTTCTTTCAAGGGAATTTTTCCCTTTTTCTCTTTAAGTATTTTTCCTTTTTCTTTAAGATCTTTTGATCTATAAATTGTACTAGAATTTCTACTTTCAAAATACAATATTTTCTAGCAATTTTCGAGTCTCATATTTTTACTAAGGCATTTACGATTTTTAGCTTTAAGTTTTATGCAATTAGATTTTGATTTTAAGTCTTTATTTTATGAATTCTGAGTAAGTTAGTCTAGGGTTCTTGAGGAAAGGGTGAGATTAGGGGAAAACTTAGGGATTTCTAGATTTGTCTATGTTTAAATAAGGTCTTAGATCTCTTTAGTTTAAGTGTTCTTAATGCTTGTTTCTTTCTGATCAATTGAAATTCGATCTCTTGGTGAATCCCCCCCGAGAGGCGTTTGGGGAATCACTTGAACATGCTTAAATTAAGATAGCATCTTCCTAGCTCAAGAGATTGATTGTCTAGGGTGTTATTAGGCTTTGTAAGGTCCATACTTAAGGCCTCTTGAATTTCCAATCGTTGGGCGAGAGTCAAGTCAGGTTGTCTTTTAGGAGAGGTCCCATTGCGCGAGAGCGAATGTGATTACTTTGTGATTCCTTGCTTAGAGGTCATCTAAATAGGTTGATAGATAAGTCTAGAACCCCTAGGAATACCCTAATCCTTGATCCTAATCCTCGAGAACCCGTTTTTCCTTATTGAATTTTCGTGATTTTAATACTCTGCTTTAGGTTGAGATTTCGTGTTGCACTTTATTAGTTTTATTATTGCTTTACTTTTAATGCTCTGTCTTACATTCTAATACTCTGTTTCATTTTTAGCATTTTTTAAGATTTCGTTGTCAC
The DNA here is from genome assembly GCA_023374145.1 of Lepidium sativum. NCBI lineage: Eukaryota > Viridiplantae > Streptophyta > Magnoliopsida > Brassicales > Brassicaceae > Lepidium > Lepidium sativum. The sequence continues at coordinate 1,813 of JAKUCM010005953.1, forward strand.
CTAGGATAGATCACCACTCACTAAAACCGAATTTGGCTTAGATTAGAATAAGTAGATTATATCTTGATTGCTAGTTACTCTCCCAGTGGATTGACACCATACTGTACTGCAATTGATTACATAAACAGTTTGGTATTTGAGAAAACACCGTAAAAACTTGTTTATCAAATTGGCGCCGTTGCCAACTGGGATTAGTTAGCTACAATTAGGAAAATCACTTTTCTGAGACTAAGTTTTATTACCCTATTATTCTAAAATCGTTTCTGGTTTTCTCTTTGTTTTCAGGTACACTCGATCAACAAGCTCGACCAACACAACTCGAGCTCGTTGATTTTTGTTCTGTATCCAGAGAGCTCTAGCAGAACCAAGAAACACTCGATCACTACACTCGAGCACCACCTGCTCGAGTGTCATTTCCGTAAACACAAATCACTTGCATGAATACCAGATCCCGTGGTAGTGAAGACCTCATTCCATACTCTGACAAGATAGACCGTTTGCCTCGTGAATACTTGCGAGAACAACGGAACAGATTGAACGAAGAATACACGGATCAGGTTAACATGGAAGAACAAGTACAAGCTACTGAACTAGGAACTCGTCCTAGGAGAGTTAGACACATTGGTGCCGGTGATGCTCCCAGTATCCACACTCAACGCCATGGAATTGTCCCACCAGCCATCGCCAACAACAACTTTGAGATTAAGAGTGGAATGATCTCCATGGTTCAGAACAGTAAATTTCATGGTTTACCTTCTGAGGACCCACTTGATCATCTTGATGAATTTGAAAGACTAACCAGTCTGACAAAAATAAACGGGGTTAGTGAGGATGCTCTGAAATTGCGATTGTTTCCTTTCTCTCTTGGAGACAAAGCACATCTATGGGAAAAACACTTGCCACAAGGATCTATCACATCATGGGACGCCTGCAAAGAAGCATTTCTAGGCAAATTCTTTTCAAATTCCAGAACTGCGAAACTTCGCAATTCCATCTCTGGTTTTAAGCAAAACCATTCAGAAACATTCTCTGAGGCTTGGGAACGATTCAAGATGTACCAATCACAATGTCCTCATCACGGTTTCACTACTGAGTCCCTTCTCAGTACTCTCTACAGAGGCGTGATCCCAAAGATACGCATGTTGCTAGATACAGCCAGCAATGGGAATTTTCTGAATAAAGATGTCGATGATGGATGGGAATTAGTAGAGAATTTAGCTCAAGCAGACGGCCAATACAGTGAAGATTATGATCGAACTCCTAGAGGCGTAACGGATTCAGATATGGTTAGTAGAAAGGAGCTCAAAGCCATACAAGACAAACTAGACAAGCTACTTTCAGCTCACCATAAGCAAGTACACCATGTCAGTGAAACGGAACGGGTTGAAGAAGAGGACGACGAGGTTGAAGAGGTCAATTTCGTACAGAACCAAAGCAACAATTTCAGACAATTCAACAGCTATAAACCTAACCCCAACCTATCCTACAGAAACACAAATGTAGCAAATCCAAACGACCAGGTGTACCCACCCAAACCACATCCGCAACCACAATCAAAACCATTCATACCCAAACAACAGTACCAGCAAACACACCACCAACCACCTACTGGATACAACACCCAAACACCACCACAAACACCTGAAGTGATGGACATCTTGCAGCAGATACTAAAGGGACAGACAGCCAGCGCTTCCGAATTAACACGGAAATTTGCTGAAGTACATGCTAAGATCGATGCTTCACATAATGAACTCAACTGCAAATTTGAGACTCTCAATGCTCGTCTCAAATATGTAGAGAATCAACAAGGATCTTCATCAACCAACAAACAAACCGGACAGCTACCTGGAAAAGCTGTTCAAAATCCTAAAGAGTATCACGCCAACGCCATTACACTCCGTAGTGGCCGTGAATTGCTAATTCGTGCTGAACCAACAGAGAACACTGAGGACAGTGTCCTTCCAGAAGGGGAGGATGATTTGGTCGAAGAACAGACAGAAATCAGCACGAAAAAGCCAAAATCCGTGACACTCGACCAACACACTCGAGCACCACCTGCTCGAGTGTCCGAAGATCAGCCTAAAAACACAACCGATATACAAAAAGACCCAAAGACGTTTGCTCCACCTCCTTTCAAACCACAACTTCCTTTTCCACAGAGATTCAAAAAGGATGTTGCAGACAAGTACAAAGCTCTCTTTGAAAAACAGATGAGGGACGTTGAAGTGAAAATACCAATTCTAGACGCCTTTATGCTAATGCCCCCTTACCAGAAGTTTTTGAAAGAAGCAGTCAAGGACAGAACACAAGAAGTTGAAGGGACGGTTGTGCTAACTCACGAGGTCAGTGCTATTATACAAAGAAAGGTTGTGCCTGAGAAGCTCGATGATCCAGGAACATTCACAATTCCATGTTCGCTTGGACCTCTCACATTCAGGAGTTGCTTGTGTGATTTAGGGGCATCAATCAGCCTAATGCCTCTAACAGTCGCCAAACGATTAGGGTTCGATAGATACAAGTCTTGTAAGATATCTTTGGTACTAGCTGACAGATCGGTTAGGATTCCACATGGAATTCTAGAAGATTTACCAGTTCGGGTTGGAGGAGTAGAAATCCCCACGGATTTCGTTGTTCTAGATATGGGAGAAGAACCAAAGGACCCTTTGCTGTTTGGAAGGCCCTTCTTAGCCACTGCAGGAGCTGTGATCAATGTGCCAAAAGGAGAAATCGAACTCAACCTTGGGAAAGATTTCAAGATGACTTTCAGCATCAGCGACATAATGAAAAAACCGACCATTGAGGGTCAACTGTTCGTGGTACAAGAAATAGATTATCTTTCAAAGGACCTGTTTGAAGAATTGACGGAGAAAGACCACCTTGGTACTGCTTTGATAAAAGACGGTTGTGATGGATACATATACGAAGAAACTGAGGTCTACAAAAGCCTGTTGGACTCTTGCAGATCACTGAAAGGTGAAAAACAGTTCGAAACTTTACACTCGACCTCAACACTCGAGCACACCAAGCTCGAGCATTCCGATTTAGCCTCCGGAAATCAACACTCGACCATAACACTCGACCACACTAAGGTCGAGTGTCCGCTCGATGATGACTGGTCGGAGCTCAAATCGCCGAAAGTGGAACTCAAACCACTCCCTTCCGGGCTCAGGTACGCATTTCTTGGATCTAACTCCACTTATCCAGTAATAGTAAATAATGCATTGAGTAATGATGAGTTAAACATGTTGCTTTCTGAATTAAGACGGTTTAGAAAAGCCTTAGGATACTCACTGTCTGACATTAGAGGGATCTCTCCCGATTTATGCACACACAGAATTCACCTTGAAAATGAATCTTATTCTAGCAGGGAACCTCAAAGGAGATTGAATCCGAATTTAAAGGAGGTCGTTAAGAAAGAAATTTTAAAACTGTTAGATGCTGATATAATCTATCCTATTTCTGATAGTAAATGGGTGTCTCCTGTGCATTGTGTGCCTAAAAAGGGAGGGGTCACTGTCATTAGAAACGAAAATGATGACTTGATTTCAACTAGAACCATTACAGGACATAGAATGTGCATTGATTTTAGGAAATTGAATTCTGCATCTAGAAAAGATCATTATCCTTTGCCATTCATAGACCAAATGCTTGAAAGGTTGGCTAATCATTCATATTATTGTTTCCTTGATGGATATAGTGGATTTTTCCAAATCCCTATACATCCAAATGATCAGGAAAAAACAACCTTTACTTGCCCTTATGGTACATTTGCATATAGGAGAATGCCATTTGGTCTTTGTAATGCACCTGCTACTTTTCAACGTTGCATGACTTCTATATTTTCGGATCTGATTGAGGAGATGGTCGAAGTATTCATGGACGATTTCTCTGTCTATGGTTCTCCCTTCTCCTCTTGTTTGTCAAATTTGTGCAGGGTTCTATCTAGGTGCATTGAGACGGATTTAGTGCTTAATTGGGAGAAATGCCACTTTATGGTGAAAGAAGGGATCGTTTTAGGCCATAAGATTTCTGAAAGGGGCATTGAAGTCGACAAAGCCAAGATAGAGGTTATGGTTCAGTTACAACCACCAAAAAATGTCAAGGACATTAGGAGTTTCTTGGGACATGCAGGATTCTATAGGCGGTTCATCAAAGACTTTTCGAAAACTGCTAGACCTTTGACGCGTCTCCTTTGTAAAGAGGAAGATTTCGTCTTTGACGAGGAATGCCTCAAGGCTTTTCTCGAACTCAAAGATGCCTTGATAACAGCACCAATAGTTCAAGCACCCAATTGGAATCTCCCTTTTGAGATAATGTGTGATGCTAGTGACTATGCTGTTGGAGCAGTTCTGGGACAGAAGATAGACAAGAAACTGAATGTGATCTACTATGCTAGCAGAACACTAGACGAAGCCCAGGTGAAATACGCCACCACGGAGAAGGAATTGCTTGCAGTTGTGTTCGCCTTTGAGAAATTCCGGTCCTATCTGGTTGGATCAAAAGTTGTTGTGCATACTGATCATGCAGCTCTGAGATACTTGATGAAAAAGAAGGATGCTAAGCCTAGACTGCTTAGATGGATTTTGTTGCTACAAGAATTCGACATGGAGATAGTCGATAAACCAGGGGTTGAAAACGGTGTTGCCGATCACTTATCAAGAATACAGGTTGAAGAAACCCTTCCGATGAATGATTCTATGCCTGAAGAGCAGCTGTTGAGTTTTTCCACCGAACACTCGACCGTGACACTCGAGCACCACCTGCTCGAGTGTCAAACCCACAGACAAAAAAGACGTTTTTCGATCGGATCGAAGTTTATGGGAACATGTTTACCATGGTATGCCGATTTGGTAAACTATTTGGTCGGAGGAGAGCTGCCTAAAACCTTGAATTATCATCAAAGGAAGAAATTTTTTAGGGATGTAAGGCAGTATTTTTGGGATGAGCCTTATCTATACAAGCAAGGATCTGATGGACTATTCAGAAGATGTGTATCAGAAGAGGAAGTCAATGGAATTTTGGAACATTGTCATGGATCTACTTATGGAGGACACTTTGCTGCATTCAAAACAGCACAGAAAATCCTTCAATCCGGGTTATGGTGGCCATCAATTTTTAAAGACTACCAAGAGTTCATATCCAGATGTGATTGCTGCCAAAGAATAGGCAGTATAAGCAAGAGGAATGAGATGCCGCAGAATCCGACCTTGGAGATAGAAGTGTTTGACTGTTGGGGGATCGATTTCATGGGACCATTTAAGCCTCCTTCTTTAGGAAACAGTTACATTTTGGTTGCTGTGGATTATGTCTCTAAATGGGTAGAAGCTATTGCAGCTCCTACAAACGATGCAAAGGTGGTACTTAAACTCTTCAAACACATTATATTTCCCAGATTTGGTGTGCCAAGAGTTGTGATTAGCGATGGAGGATCCCATTTTGTCAACAAGGTTTTCGAAAATTTACTTAGGAAACATGGGGTTAAACACAAAGTGGCAACTCCTTATCATCCTCAAACCAGCGGACAAGTTGAAGTCTCTAATAGACAAATCAAATCGATTTTGATGAAGATAGTTGGGCTGTCCAAACGTGATTGGGCCGCCAAATTGGATGATACTCTTTGGGCCTATAGGACTGCTTTCAAAACACCTATTGGCCGCACACCTTTTCAATTACTCTATGGAAAATCATGCCATTTACCAGTTGAGATAGAGTACAAATCGATTTGGGCAACGAAACTCTTGAATTTTGATATCAAGACAGCACAAGAGAAGAGGCAGATGGACTTACATGAACTCGAAGAAATCAGACTCGAAGCGTATGACAGCTCAAAAGCATACAAGGATCGAACAAAAGCAGCTCATGACAGAAAGATCCAGCGGAAAACAATCAAAGTTGGTGATCAAGTGCTACTCTTTAACTCAAGACTTAAGCTATTTCCGGGAAAGCTACGATCGAAGTGGTCTGGTCCGTTCAAAGTATTACAAGTTTTACCTTATGGAGCAGTCACTTTAGCCAATAGCAATGGAGAAGGATTCACTGTAAACGGTCATAGAGTAAAGCCTTACTTGGCAAAAAGCACGATTCCCGAGGGAACTTCGGTTCTGCTCGATGAACCACCTCCTCTCCAATAAAAAGGAGGAAAGTCGAGCTTGAGACTATAAACAAGCGCAGTTGGGAGGCAATCCCAAAGGTATCCTCTGTATATACATTCAATTTCTTTCTTTTCGCATATTTACTTACAAATTTGCTATTTTATCATATTTTCATACATCTATTCCGACTTACATGCACTTGGAAGGTCTTTTGGGTCTCTTTTGCAGGAAAATAGGGCCCACATAGGATAAGTAGGGTCAAAACCGACAAGATGGGACAACACTCGACCACGCCTGGTCGAGTGTCCCACTCGAGCATCAGCCAGCTTTTGGCAGACTGACACTCGACCAAACCTGCTCGAGTGTCAGGCTCGAGCGTCCCGCCTTCATGCCTATTCACATACCTCCAAGCCTATAACTGCCAAAAGCTGAGAAAGGGGAGACATTTACTCCGAAAAATGGGTTAAATCTTTCTTTAATGCAATATCTTTTCCATTTAATTCAAAAAGATTTGATTTAATCCAAGTTCAAATTTTGAATTTGAAAAGGCTCCCCCTTGTTTTTTCTCCTCTATAAAAGGAGGAGGAGCCTCTCTCCTTCCATTCACACGAAATACATTCTCTCTCTAACATTTCTCTCTAAGTTGTTCTCTCTTTTACAGAAGCAAATCGTCCCTCTTTTTGTTCATCCACTACACTCGATCACCTCTGCTCGAGTGTCTTGTTCGAGTGTCCGAATACTTGCTCTTCCTCCGACCTACTTTCACCATGACAGACGGAAAATCCAACAAAGCCAATCTCCTCCGCCTCAGAGCCAAAAATAATGCTCGATCCAGAAGCAATCCTTTACAAGGAGAGTCTTCCATGGCCGCAAGCAGACCCGGCAGAAAAGAGAAGAGGAGGATGGAAGTGCAGTCTGAGAATGAGTCGGAAGAAAGAGAAGAATACATGGATGAAGACGAATTGGACCCAGACCTTGCTGCTGAAACACTCCGTGAAGATGGATATGGTGAAAGAGAGGCGGCAGAAGCAAGAGAGATAGTTCTTGCCGGAAAAAGAGAGAAAGAAATGAAGGAGAGGCATAATTCGGCAAGGGCACTAAGCGATCTGCGAAGGATGGATTTTTTAGGTACCCGCTATCCATGCAAGGAAGCGCTAACCGCAATGGGGATAACAAGAGATGTGGATCTCATGTTGCAAAATTGCGGGCTGTCCACATTTGTGCAATATCCACAAAGAGCTTACAAAGAAGAGACTCTTCAGTTTTTAGCAACGGTTCAAATCGTTCTATACGATGCTGAAAACGAGAATCTCCAAGAAAAGCAAGGTGGCGGTTACATCTTCTTTGCAATAAGAGGAAGGGACTATCGAATGACATTTAAAGCACTTAGGGACCTCTTCGAGTTCCCGAAGGCCGAGTCCGAAAATTATGGACCCGATTTCGATAGAGCTGAGTTGGATGATGTGTGGAGGTCGATTGCATCAACAAGGAGCAGATTCTCATCCTCCCGATCTAAGGCATCACTGATCCGAAACCCGGCGTTGAGGTATTTTCGAACAATCCTAGCAAATACATTTTTCTCACGTTTTACTACTGGAACCATTAACCTAGGAGAAATGGAGATGTTGGTGACTGCTCTTAAAGACATTGTTGGTCAAAAGAGTGACGGATCCCCGATTATTGGAGATCGAAACAATGCTGGATTAACAATCCAGTTTGCCAACCAATTATTCACATACCGAGATTGGGCAAGGGATAACAAAACTGGAGAACGTGATGGAAAGATCACAATTGGCGGACTTATCACATGCATTCTGGAAAGGTGCAATGTGCCAATCGATGAGACACAATGGGCTGACCCTCGATTCATGAACATCGATCATTTAAGGAGGAGTCAATTCTTGGCCACAATGGAAGTTCGAGGTAAGCTCCTTTACTCTTTCCATCATTTACTTAGACCAAACGCTTTTCTGCTCTTGCCAAACAGGGAGTACACGACAATACGAATGGGGCGAAACACGGATTTCAACCCACCTCTCGAAGCCTTGTACGACCCCAATGAACCTCAGCAGAGTTCATCACCAACAAACAGCGATGAGGTGGATCCTGAGGCATATTGTTTTGAAGAATACACGATGCCACCTCGTCAAGGAGAACCAATCCGAGAAGCACACAAGCACATAGGCTTGTTGCAGAAAATGAACAAATGGTTGATGAAAAAGGTGAAGAAGCTGACTGCTAGCGACGAAGCTAGAAGGCAGGAAAACGATGATCTAAGTAGAAGAGTTGCAGCTCTAGAAAGGAACAGCGGACCACCACCACCACCACCAACTATTCGCCCAAGAAGAGCCTCCATATCCACGGATCGTGAACGGCAACACCAACCAGCACCAGCTAGACGTTCCTCAGCTAACCCAGCAGCCTTCTCATACAGGAGACCATTTGATACAGCAGGAGCAAGCTCGAGCCAACCGCTCGAGCACCAATCAGTCGAGCATTCCGAACACTCGACAGACACGCTCGAGCAAGCTGAGCTCGAGCGTCAAAGGCATAATGACTACTACATGGAGCTTATGCGAAATGTGGCATCCGATTACTGGAATCATTAAGAGGTACCAAAACCCCTTCCTTTCATTATAAATACCATTGCATATTTTTCAATTGACTTGCTTTTACATTTCTTTTACTTAGCTTGCTTTTGCATATTTTTCACTTGACTTGCTGGTCTAGGATCCTCTTTTGGACTTTTATACACACAAGGGACTGTGTGATATAAGTTTGGGGGAGGGTTCTAGAGGATATTTGACTTTGTTTTCTGTGGTTCTTAGTTTTTATTCTTGCATTTGATCATATTGCATCACATCTAAGGCATAGAAAAACCAAAAAAAAATTGAAAAACTCGAAAATGCATAAGTCAAAAACAGAGTGTTCATATAGTTGCATTGCATTCATATAGGATTGAGTCTAGAGTTTCGGGAATCATCTTGCTAGATAGGTAGACTTGCTAGGTTGATTGGCTAGTAACCATAGTGAACTCTTAGACTTGCGTTTTTCCCTCTTGAACACTGATAGGTAGATCATTAACCTTTGAAACCAATACTTAGGTTGTGTCTCGAAAAGAACCTGATTTGTTACCTCATGATCGAATTTTATTTTCCAAATTAGGGGCTTGAGATACATTGCATAAGATCCTTCCTTAGGTTCAGCTAGCTAAGTAAAAAGAAAAGCATGAGGTGAATATAGAATCATCCTTCTCAAAACTCGGCTCAAAATATATGGTCTAAAATGAACGGGGATTGTGCGTAAACCCGTACCTTCTTGTGTTTCATCAATAAAACCATTTCGATATCGCCTAAAATGAACCGGGACTGTGCGTAAACCCGTACTTTTTCGCGTCTCATTGATAAAGCTAATACATCGATGCCTAAGGTGAACCGGGACTGTGCGTAAACCCGTACTTTTTCGTGCTTCATTGATAAGCTAAAGCCAATAAAAACGAGTAAAGAGTGGAGAAGTGATCTAAAATGCTTAAACCATTAGTGACTAGCTGAAATTGAGGAAGTTGTATCCCAAAGTCTTTGATTAATAGCCCCTTTTGCGGACTGCACTTGAAAGAAATAGGTTTCGAATCTGAATTTCTTAAGAGACCAACTAAGTGTTAGGGAATAATCGGTCTTGATGCTAAGCCTTGATGAAAGTAAATTGTGGTTCTTACAAAGAATGAGGTTTCACTTGTGGGTTACAGTTTTTCGATTTTGGCAGGTCATTTGTTTAAGTAAGATGTTCCCATTGTTAGCAACTTCTCTTCCTTCTTAGTTCGATGCACATTTGCTTGAGGGCAAGCAAAGACTAAGTTTGGGGGAGTTGATGTGTCTGCATTTTACCACATTTTAGGACCATTATTTAGCATGTTTTGCATTCATACTTGCATCATTATCATTGTTTTAGGTTCTTTTTAGCATAATTTGCATTATTAGTATCGGGCATTGCATACATTGCATAAAAGGGACTTTTAGGTACTTTTTGGAGCTTATCACGAAGTATTTCGGAGTACAAGAAGACCAATGAGGAATCGACTGGTCTAAGGTTGAAGTTCAAGGTGCAAACTAGAAGATTTGTCACTCGAGTCTCCGACACTCGAGCATGACACTCGACCATCACTTGGTCGAGTGCCTTTACGGACCAGAACTGAGACTTTAGACGAAGATTGAATCTTTGGGCTTCTCTGCGAAAAAGGCCCATCAAAAGCCCCTTTGTGCAAAGCCCAATTATCTTTTAGTTCTTTTCTATTTTTCTTTCTTAGGGAAATTTCCTTTTAACTTTTAAAAGGAAATTCCCATTTTTCTTTCAAGGGAATTTTTCCCTTTTTCTCTTTAAGTATTTTTCCTTTTTCTTTAAGATCTTTTGATCTATAAATTGTACTAGAATTTCTACTTTCAAAATACAATATTTTCTAGCAATTTTCGAGTCTCATATTTTTACTAAGGCATTTATGATTTTTAGCTTTAAGTTTTATGCAATTAGATTTTGATTTTAAGTCTTTATTTTATGAATTCTGAGTAAGTTAGTCTAGGGTTCTTGAGGAAAGGGTGAGATTAGGGGAAAACTTAGGGATTTCTAGATTTGTCTATGTTTAAATAAGGTCTTAGATCTCTTTAGTTTAAGTGTTCTTAATGCTTGTTTCTTTCTGATCAATTGAAATTCGATCTCTTGGTGAATCCCCCCCGAGAGGCGTTTGGGGAATCACTTGAACATGCTTAAATTAAGATAGCATCTTCCTAGCTCAAGAGATTGATTGTCTAGGGTGTTATTAGGCTTTGTAAGGTCCATACTTAAGGCCTCTTGAATTTCCAATCGTTGGGCGAGAGTCAAGTCAGGTTGTCTTTTAGGAGAGGTCCCATTGCGCGAGAGCGAATGTGATTACTTTGTGATTCCTTGCTTAGAGGTCATCTAAATAGGTTGATAGATAAGTCTAGAACCCCTAGGAATACCCTAATCCTTGATCCTAATCCTCGAGAACCCGTTTTTCCTTATTGAATTTTCGTGATTTTAATACTCTGCTTTAGGTTGAGATTTCGTGTTGCACTTTATTAGTTTCATTATTGCTTTACTTTTAATGCTCTGTCTTACATTCTAATACTCTGTTTCATTTTTAGCATTTTTTAAGATTTCGTTGTCACCTAGGATAGATCACCACTCACTAAAACCGAATTTGGCTTAGATTAGAATAAGTAGATTATATCTTGATTGCTAGTTACTCTCCCAGTGGATTGACACCATACTGTACTGCAATTGATTACATAAACAGTTTGGTATTTGAGAAAACACCGTAAAAACTTGTTTATCATTTATACATGAGAAACTCTGCTATGGCTACTAAGAGTGGTGTCACAAGTTGCAACATGATCATTCCGGCTGTAATCTACAAGCTATGTCTATTGGTGAAGTTGTCATCAACTACTTTGGTTGAGTTATGAAACTAGATTGCTCCTTAAATACATCCTTGTTCAAATAAACATTCTCCACATGTAGTTTCTTATAGCTAAATTCAAGGCTATGTAACGTCGTTTATACATGAGAAACTCTGCTATGGCTACTAAGAGTGGTGTCATAAGTTGCAACATGATCATTCTGGCTTTAATCTACAAGCTATGTCTATTGGTTAAGTTGTCATCAAATACTTTGGTTGAGTTATGAAACTAGGTTGCTCCTTAAATACATCCTTGTTCAAATAAACATTCTCCACATGTAGTTTCTTATAGCTAAATTCAAGGCTATGTAACGTCGTTTATACATGAGAAACTCTGCTATGGCTACTAAGAGTGGTGTCCTAAGTTGCAACATGATCATTCCGGCTTTAATCTACAAGCTATGTCTATTGGTTAAGTTGTCATCAAATACTTTGGTTGAGTTATGAAACTAGGTTGCTCCTTAAATACATCCTTGTTCAAATAAACATTCTCCACATGTAGTTTCTTATAGCTAAATTCAAGGCTATGTAACGTCGTTTATACATGAGAAACTCTGCTATGGCTACTAAGAGTGGTGTCACAAGTTGCGACATGATCATTCCGGCTTTAATCTACAAGCTATGTCTATTGGTGAAGTTGTCATCAACTACTTTGGTTGAGTTATGAAACTAGGTTGCTCCTTAAAGACATCCTTGTTCAAATAAACATTCTCCACATGTAATTTCTTTTAGCTAAATTCAAGGCTATGTAATGTCACTTTTACGTGAGTATGTTTGTTATGTCAACTTAGAGTGGTGACATCAGTTGTAACATGATCATTCCGGCTTTAACCTACAAGATGTCTATTGGTGAAGTTGTGATCAACTACTTTGGTTGAGTTATGAAACTAGCTTGATCCATATAGCCATCCTTGTTCATATGAATCTTCTCCACATGTAGTTTCTTTTAGTTAAATTCAAGGCTATGTAATGTCATTTTTAAATGAAAAAGTCTGCAATGGCAACTCAGAGTGGTGTCATAGGTTTTAACATGATCATCCCAACTTAAATCAACAAGTTATGTCTATTGGTTAAGTTGTCATCAAATACTTTGGTTGAGTTATGAAACTAGGTTGCTCCGTAAAGACATCCTTGTTCAAATAAACATTCTCCACATGTAATTTCTTTTAGCTAAATTCAAGGCTATGTAATGTCACTTTTACGTGAGTATGTTTGTTATGTCAACTTAGAGTGGTGACATCAGTTGTAACATGATCATTCCGGCTTTAACCTACAAGATGTCTATTGGTGAAGTTGTGATCAACTACTTTGGTTGAGTTATGAAACTAGCTTGATCCATATAGCCATCCTTGTTCATATGAATTTTCTCCACATGTAGTTTCTTTTAGTTAAATTCAAGGCTATGTAATGTCATTTTTAAATGAAAAAGTCTGCAATGGCAACTCAGAGTGGTGTCATAGGTTTTAACATGATCATCCCAACTTAAATCAACAAGTTATGTCTATTGATGAACATACCATAAACTATTTTCATTCAATTATGAAATATAGATTGATTCTTAGAGCCATCCGTGTTGATATGAACCTTCTCAACATGTGAGTTCTTTTAGCTAAGTCAAGGCTATGTAATGTTGTTATTTATGACCAAGTCTGCTATTTCAACATAGAGTGGTGTCATAGGATATATCATAATCACGCTGGCTTTAATATACAAGCTATGACTTTTTATGAACATGCCATGACTACTTTGGTTGAGTTATAAAATCTAGCTTTGGTTGAGAAAGTTTGCTATGGAAACCAAGAGTGGTGTCATAAGTTGTAAAACGATCATTCCAACTTTAATATACAAGTTATGTCTACTGGTGAACCTATCATCAACTACTTTGGTTGAGTTATAAAACTAGCTTGATCCTTAAAGCCATACTTGTTCATATGAACCTCCTCCACATGTAGTTTCTTTTATTAAATTCAAGGCTATGTAATGTCATTTTTACATTAAAAAGTTTGTTATGGCAACTCAGAGTGGTGTCATAGGTTGTAACATGATCATCCCAACTTTAATCTATAAGTTATGTCTATAGGTGAACCTGCCATGAACTATTTTCATTGAGCTTTGAAACTAGCTTGATCCTTATTGTTTCTCATATGATACTTCAATACATGTCAAGGCAATGTAACGTCGTTTATACATGAGAAACTTTGCTATGGCTACTAAGAGTGGTGTCACAAGTTGCAACATGATCATTCCGGCTTTAATCTACAAGCTATGTCTATTGGTGAAGTTGTCATCAAATACTTTGGTTGAGTTATGAAACTAGGTTGCTCCTTAAATACATCCTTGTTCAAATAAACATTCTCCACATGTAGTTTCTTATAGCTAAATTCAAGGCTATGTAACGTCGTTTATACATGAGAAACTCTGCTATGGCTACTAAGAGTGGTGTCATAAGTTGCAACATGATCATTCCGGCTTTAATCTACAAGCTATGTCTATTGGTTAAGTTGTCATCAAATACTTTGGTTGAGTTATGAAACTAGGTTGCTCCTTAAATACATCCTTGTTCAAATAAACATTCTCCACATGTAGTTTCTTATAGCTAAATTCAAGGCTATGTAACGTCGTTTATACATGAGAAACTCTGCTATGGCTACTAAGAGTGGTGTCACAAGTTGCAACATGATCATTCCGGCTTTAATCTACAAGCTATGTTTATTGGTTAAGTTGTCATCAAATACTTTGGTTGAGTTATGAAACTAGGTTGCTCCGTAAAGACATCCTTGTTCAAATAAACATTCTCCACATGTAATTTCTTTTAGCTAAATTCAAGGCTATGTAATGTCACTTTTACGTGAGTATGTTTGTTATGTCAACTTAGAGTGGTGACATCAGTTGTAACATGATCATTCCGGCTTTAACCTACAAGATGTCTATTGGTGAAGTTGTGATCAACTACTTTGGTTGAGTTATGAAACTAGCTTGATCCATATAGCCATCCTTGTTCATATGAATCTTCTCCACATGTAGTTTCTTTTAGTTAAATTCAAGGCTATGTAATGTCATTTTTAAATGAAAAAGTCTGCAATGGCAACTCAGAGTGGTGTCATAGGTTTTAACATGATCATCCCAACTTAAATCAACAAGTTATGTCTATTGATGAACATACCATAAACTATTTTCATTCAATTATGAAATATAGATTGATTCTTAGAGCCATCCGTGTTGATATGAACCTTCTCAACATGTGAGTTCTTTTAGCTAAGTCAAGGCTATGTAATGTTGTTATTTATGACCAAGTCTGCTATTTCAACATAGAGTGGTGTCATAGGATATATCATAATCACGCTGGCTTTAATATACAAGCTATGACTTTTTATGAACATGCCATGACTACTTTGGTTGAGTTATAAAATCTAGCTTTGGTTGAGAAAGTTTGCTATGGAAACCAAGAGTGGTGTCATAAGTTGTAAAACGATCATTCCAACTTTAATATACAAGTTATGTCTACTGGTGAACCTATCATCAACTACTTTGGTTGAGTTATAAAACTAGCTTCATCCTTAAAGCCATACTTGTTCATATGAACCTCCTCCACATGTAGTTTCTTTTATTAAATTCAAGGCTATGTAATGTCATTTTTACATTAAAAAGTTTGTTATGGCAACTCAGAGTGGTGTCATAGGTTGTAACATGATCATCCCAACTTTAATCTATAAGTTATGTCTATAGGTGAACCTGCCATGAACTATTTTCATTGAGTTTGAAACTAGCTTGATCCTTATTGTTTCTCATATGATACTTCAATACATGTCAAGGCAATGTAACGTCGTTTATACATGAGAAACTCTGCTATGGCTACTAAGAGTGGTGTCA
This sequence comes from Lepidium sativum, assembly GCA_023374145.1. Lineage (NCBI taxonomy): Eukaryota > Viridiplantae > Streptophyta > Magnoliopsida > Brassicales > Brassicaceae > Lepidium > Lepidium sativum. The sequence continues at coordinate 17,248 of JAKUCM010005953.1, forward strand.
TAAGTTGCAACATGATCATTCCGGCTTTAATCTACAAGCTATGTCTATTGGTTAAGTTGTCATCAAATACTTTGGTTGAGTTATGAAACTAGGTTGCTCCTTAAATACATCCTTGTTCAAATAAACATTCTCCACATGTAGTTTCTTATAGCTAAATTCAAGGCTATGTAACGTCGTTTATACATGAGAAACTCTGCTATGGCTACTAAGAGTGGTGTCACAAGTTGCAACATGATCATTCCGGCTTTAATCTACAAGCTATGTCTATTGGTGAAGTTGTCATCAACTACTTTGGTTGAGTTATGAAACTAGGTTGCTCCTTAAAGACATCCTTGTTCAAATAAACATTCTCCACATGTAATTTCTTTTAGCTAAATTCAAGGCTATGTAATGTCACTTTTACGTGAGTATGTTTGTTATGTCAACTTAGAGTGGTGACATCAGTTGTAACATGATCATTCCGGCTTTAACCTACAAGATGTCTATTGGTGAAGTTGTGATCAACTACTTTGGTTGAGTTATGAAACTAGCTTGATCCATATAGCCATCCTTGTTCATATGAATCTTCTCCACATGTAGTTTCTTTTAGTTAAATTCAAGGCTATGTAATGTCATTTTTAAATGAAAAAGTCTGCAATGGCAACTCAGAGTGGTGTCATAGGTTTTAACATGATCATCCCAACTTAAATCAACAAGTTATGTCTATTGATGAACATACCATAAACTATTTTCATTCAATTATGAAATATAGATTGATTCTTAGAGCCATCCGTGTTGATATGAACCTTCTCAACATGTGAGTTCTTTTAGCTAAGTCAAGGCTATGTAATGTTGTTATTTATGACCAAGTCTGCTATTTCAACATAGAGTGGTGTCATAGGATATATCATAATCACGCTGGCTTTAATATACAAGCTATGACTTTTTATGAACATGCCATGACTACTTTGGTTGAGTTATAAAATCTAGCTTTGGTTGAGAAAGTTTGCTATGGAAACCAAGAGTGGTGTCATAAGTTGTAAAACGATCATTCCAACTTTAATATACAAGTTATGTCTACTGGTGAACCTATCATCAACTACTTTGGTTGAGTTATAAAACTAGCTTGATCCTTAAAGCCATACTTGTTCATATGAACCTCCTCCACATGTAGTTTCTTTTATTAAATTCAAGGCTATGTAATGTCATTTTTACATTAAAAAGTTTGTTATGGCAACTCAGAGTGGTGTCATAGGTTGTAACATGATCATCCCAACTTTAATCTATAAGTTATGTCTATAGGTGAACCTGCCATGAACTATTTTCATTGAGTTTGAAACTAGCTTGATCCTTATTGTTTCTCATATGATACTTCAATACATGTCAAGGCAATGTAACGTCGTTTATACATGAGAAACTCTGCTATGGCTACTAAGAGTGGTGTCATAAGTTGCAACATGATCATTCCGGCTTTAATCTACAAGCTATGTCTATTGGTTAAGTTGTCATCAAATACTTTGGTTGAGTTATGAAACTAGGTTGCTCCTTAAATACATCCTTGTTCAAATAAACATTCTCCACATGTAGTTTCTTATAGCTAAATTCAAGGCTATGTAACGTCGTTTATACATGAGAAACTCTGCTATGGCTACTAAGAGTGGTGTCCTAAGTTGCAACATGATCATTCCGGCTTTAATCTACAAGCTATGTCTATTGGTTAAGTTGTCATCAAATACTTTGGTTGAGTTATGAAACTAGGTTGCTCCTTAAATACATCCTTGTTCAAATAAACATTCTCCACATGTAGTTTCTTATAGCTAAATTCAAGGCTATGTAACGTCGTTTATACATGAGAAACTCTGCTATGGCTACTAAGAGTGGTGTCACAAGTTGCAACATGATCATTCCGGCTTTAATCTACAAGCTATGTCTATTGGTGAAGTTGTCATCAACTACTTTGGTTGAGTTATGAAACTAGGTTGCTCCTTAAAGACATCCTTGTTCAAATAAACATTCTCCACATGTAATTTCTTTTAGCTAAATTCAAGGCTATGTAATGTCACTTTTACGTGAGTATGTTTGTTATGTCAACTTAGAGTGGTGACATCAGTTGTAACATGATCATTCCGGCTTTAACCTACAAGATGTCTATTGGTGAAGTTGTGATCAACTACTTTGGTTGAGTTATGAAACTAGCTTGATCCATATAGCCATCCTTGTTCATATGAATCTTCTCCACATTTAGTTTCTTTTAGTTAAATTCAAGGCTATGTAATGTCATTTTTAAATGAAAAAGTCTGCAATGGCAACTCAGAGTGGTGTCATAGGTTTTAACATGATCATCCCAACTTAAATCAACAAGTTATGTCTATTGGTTAAGTTGTCATCAAATACTTTGGTTGAGTTATGAAACTAGGTTGCTCCGTAAAGACATCCTTGTTCAAATAAACATTCTCCACATGTAATTTCTTTTAGCTAAATTCAAGGCTATGTAATGTCACTTTTACGTGAGTATGTTTGTTATGTCAACTTAGAGTGGTGACATCAGTTGTAACATGATCATTCCGGCTTTAACCTACAAGATGTCTATTGGTGAAGTTGTGATCAACTACTTTGGTTGAGTTATGAAACTAGCTTGATCCATATAGCCATCCTTGTTCATATGAATCTTCTCCACATGTAGTTTCTTTTAGTTAAATTCAAGGCTATGTAATGTCATTTTTAAATGAAAAAGTCTGCAATGGCAACTCAGAGTGGTGTCATAGGTTTTAACATGATCATCCCAACTTAAATCAACAAGTTATGTCTATTGATGAACATACCATAAACTATTTTCATTCAATTATGAAATATAGATTGATTCTTAGAGCCATCCGTGTTGATATGAACCTTCTCAACATGTGAGTTCTTTTAGCTAAGTCAAGGCTATGTAATGTTGTTATTTATGACCAAGTCTGCTATTTCAACATAGAGTGGTGTCATAGGATATATCATAATCACGCTGGCTTTAATATACAAGCTATGACTTTTTATGAACATGCCATGACTACTTTGGTTGAGTTATAAAATCTAGCTTTGGTTGAGAAAGTTTGCTATGGAAACCAAGAGTGGTGTCATAAGTTGTAAAACGATCATTCCAACTTTAATATACAAGTTATGTCTACTGGTGAACCTATCATCAACTACTTTGGTTGAGTTATAAAACTAGCTTGATCCTTAAAGCCATACTTGTTCATATGAACCTCCTCCACATGTAGTTTCTTTTATTAAATTCAAGGCTATGTAATGTCATTTTTACATTAAAAAGTTTGTTATGGCAACTCAGAGTGGTGTCATAGGTTGTAACATGATCATCCCAACTTTAATCTATAAGTTATGTCTATAGGTGAACCTGCCATGAACTATTTTCATTGAGCTTTGAAACTAGCTTGATCCTTATTGTTTCTCATATGATACTTCAATACATGTCAAGGCAATGTAACGTCGTTTATACATGAGAAACTCTGCTATGGCTACTAAGAGTGGTGTCATAAGTTGCAACATGATCATTCCGGCTTTAATCTACAAGCTATGTCTATTGGTTAAGTTGTCATCAAATACTTTGGTTGAGTTATGAAACTAGGTTGCTCCTTAAATACATCCTTGTTCAAATAAACATTCTCCACATGTAGTTTCTTATAGCTAAATTCAAGGCTATGTAACGTCGTTTATACATGAGAAACTCTGCTATGGCTACTAAGAGTGGTGTCCTAAGTTGCAACATGATCATTCCGGCTTTAATCTACAAGCTATGTCTATTGGTTAAGTTGTCATCAAATACTTTGGTTGAGTTATGAAACTAGGTTGCTCCTTAAATACATCCTTGTTCAAATAAACATTCTCCACATGTAGTTTCTTATAGCTAAATTCAAGGCTATGTAACGTCGTTTATACATGAGAAACTCTGCTATGGCTACTAAGAGTGGTGTCATAAGTTGCAACATGATCATTCCGGCTTTAATCTACAAGCTATGTCTATTGGTTAAGTTGTCATCAAATACTTTGGTTGAGTTATGAAACTAGGTTGCTCCTTAAATACATCCTTGTTCAAATAAACATTCTCCACATGTAGTTTCTTATAGCTAAATTCAAGGCTATGTAACGTCGTTTATACATGAGAAACTCTGCTATGGCTACTAAGAGTGGTGTCACAAGTTGCAACATGATCATTCCGGCTTTAATCTACAAGCTATGTCTATTGGTGAAGTTGTCATCAACTACTTTGGTTGAGTTATGAAACTAGGTTGCTCCTTAAAGACATCCTTGTTCAAATAAACATTCTCCACATGTAATTTCTTTTAGCTAAATTCAAGGCTATGTAATGTCACTTTTACGTGAGTATGTTTGTTATGTCAACTTAGAGTGGTGACATCAGTTGTAACATGATCATTCCGGCTTTAACCTACAAGATGTCTATTGGTGAAGTTGTGATCAACTACTTTGGTTGAGTTATGAAACTAGCTTGATCCATATAGCCATCCTTGTTCATATGAATCTTCTCCACATGTAGTTTCTTTTAGTTAAATTCAAGGCTATGTAATGTCATTTTTAAATGAAAAAGTCTGCAATGGCAACTCAGAGTGGTGTCATAGGTTTTAACATGATCATCCCAACTTAAATCAACAAGTTATGTCTATTGATGAACATACCATAAACTATTTTCATTCAATTATGAAATATAGATTGATTCTTAGAGCCATCCGTGTTGATATGAACCTTCTCAACATGTGAGTTCTTTTAGCTAAGTCAAGGCTATGTAATGTTGTTATTTATGACCAAGTCTGCTATTTCAACATAGAGTGGTGTCATAGGATATATCATAATCACGCTGGCTTTAATATACAAGCTATGACTTTTTATGAACATGCCATGACTACTTTGGTTGAGTTATAAAATCTAGCTTTGGTTGAGAAAGTTTGCTATGGAAACCAAGAGTGGTGTCATAAGTTGTAAAACGATCATTCCAACTTTAATATACAAGTTATGTCTACTGGTGAACCTATCATCAACTACTTTGGTTGAGTTATAAAACTAGCTTGAT
>JAKUCM010005954.1:0-19593 GCA_023374145.1 Lepidium sativum
AAAAGAGAGAGATCAGTTCAGTGTAGTAAAGTTTTCTTCAGTGTAGTAGAGTTCAGTTTAGTGTAGTAGAGTTCAGTTTAGTGTAGTATAGTTCAATTCAATGTAGTAGAGTTAAGTTCAATGTAGTAGAGTTTAGTTCCGCGTAGTAGAGTTCGGTTTAGTGTTGTAGAGTTGAGTTCAGAGTAGTAGAGTTCAGTTTAGTGTAGTAGAGTTTAGCCAATATATAGTAGAGTTCACTTCAGAGTAGTAAAGTTTAGTTACGTGTAATAGAGTTCTATTTAGTGTAGTAGAGTTCAGCCAAAGTGTAGTAGAGTTCAGTTATGTGTAGTAGAGTTAAGTTTTGTGTACTAGAGTTAAGCCAAAGTATATTAGAGTTCGTGTAGTAGAGTTGAGTCAAAGTGTAGTAGTGTTCAGTTACGTGTATCATAGTTTAGTTTAGGGTACTAGAGTTCAACCAAAGTGTAGTAGAGTTCAGTTCAGTGTAGTTGAGTTTAGTTACATGTAGTAGAGTTCAATTTAGTGTAGTAGAGTTCAGTTCAGTGTGCTAGAGTTCAGTTATATGTAGTAGAGTTCAGTTCAATGTAGTAAAGTTCAGCCAAAGTATACTAGAGTTTAGTTATGTGTAGTAGAGTTTAGTTTAGTGTAGTAGAGTTGAGCCAAAGTGTAGTACAGTTCAGCCAAACTGTAGTATAGTTCTGTTCAGTGTAGTAGAGTTCTGTTACGTGTAGTAGAGTTCACTTTAGTGTAGTGGAGTTCAGTTCAGCCAAAGTGTAGTAGAGTTCAGCCAAAGTGTAGCAGAGTTCAAGACAGTGTTTGAACCTTCAAAAATGGTCCGATCTGAGTTAAAATTTTGCGGGAAACTTCATGACATAGTGGTCTTTAGAACAGAAACTCAAATTGTTTTTCCAGAATCTTCCATGCGATAAGAGGACTCCAAGCTACTATCGCCAACATCCATGGATTAGGTTTACCTGAAGATCGGGATATGGGATCGAACAATACAATTGAACTTCTACATGATAAATTGAGTTACTAAACAAGCGAAAATTGAATGTCATACCAAATTCGAAAAACAACAACCGGTGATAAAACGAAGAACGGAGAGATGATTGAGTGTTATCTGAATCTTCGATAAGCAGGAGTTGTCTTTTGGAGGCAACAGGTGGGATTATAGCGAACACACTTTTTAATCAGACAGAACCTTAAAGATTGGTCGGAACAAATTATATATTCGACTAGTAGATGAAGAAGCTTTTTCGGTTAATTTCTAATGATACGCATACGATGAATGACGTCAGGTTTCATCTGTAAGTTATTACTGTCTCTTTCCTTTTTTCCCAAACAGAAACTCATACATTGATCAACAGGAATTAGCAATACATTATTTATCACAATTAACAACATAAACTAACCAATTAGGAACACAATCTATAAGAGTTGATCTAGATGTACCTGAAAGCAATTCGAAGAAATGGAAAAGACTTAGAAACTTTCATTTAATTTTTGATGTGTCAGAACTTAGTTTCTCAATGAACGTTACAATCACTTAATATAGACAGAAGAATTAACAATAGCAAGACTACTTCTGGTTAAATTAAGAGCTGGCGTGGTTAATTTAGTTCCTTGGGATTGTCTCTCTTGTTCTGCACATTGCAGAGTTTGCAGGTGAGTAATGTGCCTTGCTCCTTAATGTCTGTATCTTGTGTACGATTGTTGCAGGTTTCTTGCAGACAAAGTTGACTTGCTATCTTCACTGTGCTTGATGGGCTTGTTGTCAATGCTGATCTGGATCCACTAAGCAAATTTATGCTTTTCGTTTTGTTTTAGTTGTATCGCTTATAGTACCCAAAATAGTATCTCAACAAATTTGATCCTCAACAAAATTTAACAACTTAAATTCCTTAAAAATCCACTAAATCAATTTCCCTCCACATATTGAAACCTTAGTGGTTAGATGGTGGACCCAAAATATTTTATATCAATAGTCTCACAAGATGTCTTTTTTCAGAGTCAACTATTTCACTAACAAAACTTCTGAACTTCGGATCGGGTGTTGATAGGATTTTTTGATGGCTGTCTAATAAGATTTTCGAATCCCCTTCAAACACCAAATTGTTATAACTTAATACTAAGGTTGCTTATCATGCGAAAACCATATCTGAAATATTTGGAGCGCTATGCAAAATAAAAATTGTTTGATATTTACATCACATTAATTTAGAATTTATACAATAAAATTGTTACTAATTTGTACAAATTCGGGATCCCTAAAAATAAAAGTGTTTAATATTTAAATAGTTTGACGAGCTACTTCCCCCTAAATACTTTGATAATACTTTGAAGTTTACCCAATAATTTTGTCATCTATCTTTTACATAACATTTTATATGAAAATTGTATTATATATCAGATAGCCACATGATAAAAAATAGGGGGCCATTCAAATGTTTTATAGTAATGGGTGAGATCCGGCTGTGGCGAGAGATGCCATTGCGGCAATCATATCCATTGGTTATGAGTAAATATTATGTCTAATGTGTGTGCTTATTGCATTTGTCCAATAAATAAAATAGACATGATATAGAAATTTCACTTTTCAAAAAATGAGGTTTAAGTACACAGTAGTTTTAAATTGTGTACCAAACCCCTTTTTGTTTGTATACAAAACTTGTTTTCTTCTTTCTTTCGTTGTGCTTCAATTGTGCAAAAAAAAAAAAAAAAACACCAATGCCTCAAAATCTTCAAGCAATAATCAAAAACAGGAATAAACTTTCAACAATCAAACTTGTTATTCATCTTTGTTGTTCTCACCATCACCCTCATCTTCATTCTTGTCTGCATTCGTCAGCAATTCTTGATCTTGGGCAGTGGGACTGGACTCAGAAGCTCCAGCAATGGACAAATTGGAGATTTCACCAGTAACAGGGCTTGCATCTCCTTCATCTGTGGCTTCTTCAGAGATTGTAGACTCTGTTTCTGATTGTTGCTGGAGGCTCCAGTACATGATACTGGCCGCCAAAATAAGCATCATCTTCTGGTTCACCTGTTTTTACACAAGCAAATTGACTTCGATAAACCGGAAAATCACTCAAGCCTGTTTCAATATTAATTGCATGTCCCTCCATACCTCCATGATATCTTCAGGCAACAAGAATATGGAGCAACCGAGCTTTCGTGCAACACTGATTATGTATGTGGCATTCAACTTCTTATCCTCCTCTGTTTAAGTGCCAATTATAGCCAAAAAGAACTCATTATTAAAACGGTACTTAGAATTAATAGAAGACTTTACACTGGAATATAAGAAGCACCACGCAAAAACAGGCAAAGGATGTTGAAACACCATAGCGTACCTGTTTCTCCACTGGTAACGAGGCTCCAATTGACAACTCTTGGCTCTACCGCACTCAGAAGTTCCAGAAAGAACATTCCACTTGACAGATTCTTGTCCTAATATCAGAGAAAAAATAACCATGAAATCGTTAGGTTTCTGAATATGGGTCTACATGAATTACATTTGCACTTGGTTGATACTTACCCTGAAACTGTCAGCTTGACTGGTTCGGCCTCCTTTCTTCACTTTCCTATTCACCCAGTTTAGAATATCTGCATCCGTAATTTCCTTACCTTGCGAATGAGATCTCAAGTTCTTCAGAAGTTGGAGCATTGTATATCTCATCAGTTGCCACAAAAAAGCTGCAGAATCATTGAAGGTAGGACTGATTACATATTGTTCTACCAATTAGAATCAAGTTACAATAATAGATCAGAAAGAGAAAGACATGGAAGTCATGAATGCGAGAGAAAAATCTTAAGCTGGCGACTCTGATATATGGAAGTGCATAGTTTTATTAATGTGCCTTTCAGGAGAACTCACCAAGGAGAAGTTTCTTATTTCCTTGCACAATGTCATTCCCAGCTACATTGACAAGGGAGAAACGCAATTCCTTCCCAATCGTTATAACTTCATTGCAATTCTCAACCTTTTTGAATGGCATTTTTATAGGAGGTTTATTTGCGTGCTTCCAGTTGACTGAGCCAGGTGAAACTTTATCAAGAACTTCAAGAAGAACCCACCTGAATGAAATGAGGTTTAGAGGCAAGAAAATAAAAGAATAAAATATCCTCAAAGATAACTCTGTAGCTCACCCATTCCTAAGATCCTCAAAAACATTATTGACATAAGTGGCGGTGCCAAGACTGTTAATCCAGAGGCGGAAACATCTTTCTTCTCGTGAAGTTTCCACGTCATCTGTCATCATCTCAGCAAATGACGTCTTTGAACTGTCAACAGTCAAACCATTCCTGCAACATAGAAAACAGTTAATAATGTAACAAAACAGAATTCAGTATCAGCTTTTTCTGACTCTAGAAACCCCGTCAAAACACTATCAAGGGCATAATCAAATGAAAAGAGTACAAAATTTTATCTTGCAACGCCATTGGAATGTCAAGATAAATCTAGAAACCACTAGAAAGATGCACTAAAATTGTTTAAAGCCAACCTGTCGTCTTTGCTACTGACCTGTTGTGAAATATTTGAGCCACAAAGGCAAGGTTAAGATTTGCTGAGCCTTCCACTATATCGTTAGGAGAAAGGTATCTTTTACAGTCCAACTTCTCAGCCTGCTCGAGAACTTTTTGCGCCCTTTCTTTCGGGTCTTTGGTCTCTAATGCCACATGTGTACTGTGTTCTGGAGCAAGAGCATTAAGTAGGTATGCATATGCCTCACCGTCCTGAAAGCAGAAAAGAAAGCTGACGTCATGATCAACAAGAAAATAGACTTCATAAAATTCTTAGTTTCCAAACATCACATGGACATGTAACATACATTAGGAAAAACTACATCACTTTCAAGATCATTATGAAGTCACAAAACACGAACAATGCTTGGGTCTAATATATAATTATTGAGGAATAAGGGCAGCAGGAACAACTTACCTTCACATCAGAAGAAAAATTTGTAACCTGCTTCTCATAGCCCGCTTTCTTCAGATGAAAATTCATCCATTTTAGTAAAACTTTTTCAGGAGCCAATCCCATAAGCTCCTCAGCATCCTGCAACATCATGCGAATATTATGCAGTTTAATCTCATGAAAATAAAATCCTCATAGAGAGTGTTGTTAACACGTCAAAAATATCTACCTGAGTGTCGTCCACCAATTCAAAAAGTGAAGGAGTTTTCTTAAAGTTGAGATCAGCCAACAATTGGATCTGTTATTATCTCCCAAGATAAAAAAAAAACGTCTAGAGTTAGTAAGTTTGATAAAAATTCAACATTGAACAAATTGTAACCATCATATGGATCCTAGGAGTCAGAAAAGTCTTAAGAAACTAGAAATGGAAATGCCTAAGGTGAGTACCTTTATAATCTGAGATATCAACCCAAGTACAAGATAAGGCTGCAAAAGAAAGAAAGAAAAACGAAGAAAAAAGAACAATTAAAATTGGAAAATGAAGCAAACAAAGGAACAAAAGATATCAGTCTTGTTTCTCATGTAATTACTCACTCTTCCTTCGGCTATGTCCTGAGTTCCAATGTTGACCACTGTGCAGCCAATTGCTTTTGCAGAATTGAGTCCTAGAGTAAGGTTCTCATTCCTCTCCCATGGGTTAAGCGTTTTCTTTGTGTTTATAGCTCGTTCGTCTATGGTCCCAGGAACAGCAATATTTATAAGCTTACTGCAAAAAGGAACAAAAAATGGCCACTAAGAAATTACAAAATGGACAGTACAAGCACAAGGAAGAAAGTAATATACCACAAAAGAACACCATCTTTCACAAGATCAAATAAAGCATTGGTAGAGGGATCCATAGGAAGATAATTCTTCAAGAAAGGATCATCTCTCAAGTAATTATTGATATGGGAAACATAGGAAGCCTTCTCGGATTCATTTATGGCATGGTGAACCGTTGTAGTACTGGTCTTGAGGAATGAAGAAGAACCTTTTGATCCTCCTGATTTTTCTACTCCTCGAGCGTGCACTCTTAAATAAGCCTATCAAAATCATGAATACATGTCACCAAAAAATATTCGAAAAGACTAGCTAATGTCGATCTTCAGACACATAGCAGATCATTTAATTCGGACCATAAGTACAAAACTTACCCGGAGAAAGGTCTCAAAATCGACTTCTTCCTCAGCATTGGAGTAAGACTTGTCCAATACAGATTTGATCTCATCCTCATCAATAGTACCGTTAAAAGCTTTCAACTTTGCGAAAGCAGGTGGTAAATCTCCGACAGTGAAACGACCTAACAGGGTTTTATTTGAGACAAACTAAAACAAATGCACCCAAAAATGAAAAGTATCAAAATTCAATGATATCGTTTACTCCGGAATCAAAAGAAAACCTTCAAAGATGTGATCTCGATATACCTTTGATTTAAGGGTGCGCAATTCCACTTGCGTAAACTGGCTCTGTAACCATGGATCAGAGACCAGAACACCAACATAACTAGACATTTTCTATGTTTTTACTCCACGGAACCAAGACAAGATAGAGCCAATATAATTTCCTGCAACATAATTGTGTCCAGAAAGATATCTTTAATCGAACAGGAACCAGAAAATATTGCACATAAAGGACCAAACTGTTTAACCCAGGAAACGAAATAAGAAGAACAAAAACAGCGTCGAGATCGAAAATTCGACAACAAGCAAAGCAACGATTGAGAACATTACGGCGATGATGCATCGATCCGAGATAATGGGAAGAAAATAAGACGGTGATCAACAGATATTTAGAGAGATGATGGTAATAGACCTTAGAGAAGATTCAGAGATTAAATATGATTCGTGTTCATAGTTCCAAGGATAAAGTTTCGATCTTTGAGACTCAATGAAATCGTCAAAATAATGAATTTTTAAGTTTATGAGCGCACGACCTACGACGAAATTGAATGATATTGACAGCGAGACAGAAAGAAAAGAAGGGGTAGTGAGGCTTTTCTTTTGGTTACCAACAAGGCTATATATTCAAATACTCTAAAATTAGAATAACAAATTAAATATTTTAAAATTATTTTATAATGATTCAAATATTTTTATTTTTTCTTAAACTATCATTTTCCCTTGTTTATATGGGTAAATAAAAATATAATAACGAATATTTCATTAATGAATTTTGTCATGTTAGCGCGTGCCAATCGCGCAGATTTGTCGCCACAGTTAGCATAACCTCAACCAAACTCCACTAAACTCCACCAAAATGTGGTAAAGTTTGGTAGAATTTTATCTGGTAGTATGGGTAGAGCTTGGTGGAGTTAGTGACGGTAGTGTGGTGAGCTTGGTAGAGTTATATGGTAGAGTTTAGTTGAGCTCGTCCACTCTGTGGTAGAGTTTGGTAGAGAATTATTTGATAGTGTGGTAGAATTTGGTAGAATTATTGATGGTAGTGTGGTAAAGCTTGGTAGAGTTATATGGTAGAGTTTGGTCAAGTTTGTCCACATGTGGTAGAGTTTGTGGAGGTAGTGTGGTAGACCTTAACAAATCTTGGCAAGATGACTCATTTAACCTAGTTTGTATAATAACAATTTTATCCCCTAATTATTGCATAAGCTACCATCTTTTTCTAACTAACTCTATGTAGCCAGCCATCATTGAAACACATATCACCATTGTTGATTTACCTCATTCCTTATCTTTTGAGCTTATTTTCTTGGTTTTGGATATATGAATCAAATTGTTTTAATTTGTGAGAGTGCGAGATTTGACCAAAATTATTGGTTCTTTGTAGTGGATACTTGTCGTGGTTGTAAACTCATGGAAATAAGTGAAGATTTGCGTTATAATGAGTTTGTGAGGATGGTGTATGATGATTTCGATCTAAATCAACAAATCTAAAAGGTAAAACTGAGTTACATATCAAATGAACTTATGCGTGCCACTACCACAAGATACACTTCCTATCGTCGTGATCAATGGGAGGAAATTGCTGTGGGTATGTGAACAATTTCAAAAGGAGCCAATTCGTCTTTGCGTGAAGATTTCAAGGATATCATATGTTCCTGTGGAAAAAGTGTAAGACTTGAGCCTAAATGCGAGCCTTCCTTCGAACAATCTGATTCAAACATTTGGTAGAGTTAATTCAACGTTGTTGTAGAGGTAGGCAGACTTTCAAACAAGAAGAGGAGCACATTGACTATGATGAGGAAGCATAAATGAGATTCGAGTACTGCAAGGATGTGGAGAACACTCTTGGCTCAGTTACGGAGAGGTCACCTCGGGCACGTCAAGCAACGCCCGATATTTGTTTATACTTGGATTTTGTTGGTGGTGTTGGACCTTCTGTTCTTCCCGCTGATGTTGCTTAATCACTGTACAAACATTTCGGTTTGAAGGTCAAATCCCTTAAGGTAGACTTTGGCATAACTAAATTAGCACGTGGTAGACTTTAAGAACCTTTGGTGTACCTTTGGTAGACCTTCCAGTAGACGTCTCTAATAGGAAGTTTGGTATATGTTTGGTAGACTTTGGTATATGTTAGTAGACTTTGGTAGAATTTAATTTTGACTCTTATGTGAACTTTGTACAGTTGAAGTACTGGAAGACACATCATACTTTAGGGAAGCTCGAGGTCTAGTTACAGGACCTTCAGATAATAGTTTTGAAGAACTTCCCTCGTATTTGTACATAATTAGGATGAGCAAATCTGGGAACACTTATCAAGCTGGAAGTAGATGGATGATGATATATTCAAATTTCTATTCATTACATTTGATGCAAGGTATCAGAGGATTTCTGTATATGAGGAAGGTTGTTGTTGTGGATAGAATGTTTTTGCAAGGAAAATATTAAGGGACTCTTCTCACGGCAACAGTGCAAGATGGGAATTTCAACATTGTTCAACGGTTTTTTTGTTGTGGTTTGATACAAAAATGATGAATCTTGGAACTGGATTTTTAGACAACTCAACTGCGTCATTCCCGATGATCAAGAGTTGGCCATCATTTCAGATAGGCATAGATCAATAGCCAAGACAATAAACAAAAGTGTATCCGCTTGCCACTTGGAGGGTTTGCACTTACATCTACGGAAAAAATCTTTTATCAAATTTCAAAGGGGAGAGGAGTTCTTTAAGCTGTTAAGAAGACTGCAACTACATATAGACATGACGAGTTTAATGCAATCTTCGACCAAATATAGTGACTAGTTTGAAGGTTATATGAGTATTTGTTAAGGGCAGATGTTCGTTTGTGGAGTCGTGCACATTTCTCAAGGAATAAATACAAATTCACCACGTCAAATATAGTAGAATCTATCAATCATGCGTTAGCCGAAGTGTGAATTTTCCCTATTGTGCAGCTTATATATATCATTAGGACAATGTTAACAAGGTGGTTCTCAAATAAGAGGGCAAAGGAAGCGGCTACAACGACCATTCTCACAACAACAATGGAAAAACTTCTAAAGGTATGGCTTGGTACAAATTTTGTGGAGCTGGGTAGATCTTGGATATCTGTGTAGTAGATTTCGGTAGAGTTTTTGTAGAATTTTGTAGAGTTTGGTAAACTTATGGTTTTTGGATATATGTGTGATAGAAATTGGTTGAGTTTAGTAGACAATATTATTTTTCTTATTTGACCATGCAAAATAGATTCCTATAACCCACGTAGTACAATATGCAAAACATTGATGAGCATCAAGCTATTGCCATGTGTTCGGCCTCCTTACATTTGGTTAAGTCGACAGAGAAAACATGCACTTGTAAAAGGTTTGACGTGGATAGAGTACCTTGTATGCACGCCTTAGCCACAATAGAAGTATGGCAGTGTTGAAAGATCGAGCTCACATATCCTTACTATTATACGTGTTACTTGTACCATGAATATGCCAAATGTGTGATGCCAAGAGATGCAACACTTCCAATACCTGAAGAGGTGGCTAGTAAAAGTTTGTTTACCTCCTGTTGTATGTAACCAACCTGGTAGGCCAAAGAACTCACGTATTAAAGGTTGGTTTGAATGTTCATTAGAGGCAAAATATCAAAGAAAAGTGACGACTTGTTCGCATGTAAAAGTGTGGACATAATGTTTGAACATATAGAGAAAACGTCCAATCTTGAAAATCTACCAAGCTCCACCATAACTCGAGCACACTTCTTAAGGTCTACCAAAATACACCATAACTCAACTACACACTTCATAAAAATAACCAAACTCTACCAAAATTTTCTAAACTCTACTATCCATGTTATGTGTAACGTCAACCAGAACGTAGATTTAGATCAGTCCAAACTTGTTAATTATATACATTTAAATAAGTGCATCCAGAACATACATTAGCAAATTTCTTCCAGCATACAAATTATATACAAAGTTAATTACTTCAAATATATATACCAAGATCTACCAATACATATGTGAGTCTACCACTCCAAAAGAAACCCTGGAACGCTGTATCATAACTCAACCACACACTTCATAAAAGTAAACCAAGCTCTACTATAACTCAACCACTTTTCATAATAGTCTACTACGCTCTACCAAGATCTACATTCAGTTGAATACAAAGATTATTGCACTAAGTCAATCAATGTTTGATTTAGCACAACCGAAATGGCAGGATCATAGATTTTAACGGTCTCCATATAAATTTATCTCCACCACTACCCAATGGACATTGTTGATGTTGTAAGCAACGTACAACGTGTCAACGTCTCGATACCACTGCATACACTTATAGCACATAATCTTCAAACATATACTTCTACGGGTTTACCGTGAAGGGCTCGTACTGCAAACACCAGTAAATACATAGGGAATGATCAAGGAACATTACCCTATAACTATTGTACAAAGACCGAGTCTGCATATGTCTTTGACGGAACATATTCGTACCGCTAGACATATGCTGGAAAAAGTGTAATATATTAAAATAACTAAAGTCTACTAGGAGTAATATAAGCAACCCAACGTCTACCATAACTCAACCAAACTTTTCCAAACTCTACCAACACTCTACTGAAGTCTACCAAGAGAAATATTATAAGCAAACTTCAATGAGCTTACAAGATATGTTAACCATTTGTATCGATCTTGTGGCGACATACGTCTAGGCATCAGTAACTAGAGATAAAGCTCAACTAAAGGCTTGATGTCATCCACCGAATTATCCCTATAAGTGTTGGTAATTAGCAAACACCAAAATAGATATGTCTTTGTACATTAAAACAGAGAATGTCATGGACTTACAATTCGCGTCTGATAAGGTTACACAACCACTTTATTTTGGACCTTTATAATGGTCCGAATGGACTGTGTGAGTTAGGCGCTATGTCATCATCTATGAAACGTTGAATAATAGAGCTTCCTTCGAATGATGATTTGTGAATTTAAACCAACACATTATTCAATCAGTTAGACGGAGAAATTGTATGTCTAACACAGTCATTTAAAACTCCACCAAAACTCTACCAAAGATCTACCAAAGATCTACCACTCCAAAATCTTAGCTCTACCACATTACACCAAATTCTACCACACTAAACACTAAGCTCTACCACATTCCAACAAAGTCTACCACACTAATAAGTATTTCTACCAAACTCCACCAAAGTCCACCACACTAATACTTAACTCTAACAAGATATTTGGTTCGCAGCGAGAGTATGTGGTCTAGATGCTTTGGGCATCACGTCCTCCATATATATACAGTTTTTGCTTTGACCGATTGCTTTGTCCAAAATTTGATATTAGCCTTCTTCTTGCAGACTTACGATGGGCGAGCTGGGAAATCTCTTGCATTGACTCCAAATACACAGTAGAACTTTGCTTTGGAGTTTTCAACTGGCTATTAACCTCTGGGTTCCTAACAATTTTCAATGTTGGGGACAAAGGGTCAGAGGTTTCCTGCTCTTCAAACATCCATTCTTTCTGCAAGCAAAAAAGAAAACAATGTAAGCACAACCAAAATCCACCAAGTTCTACCAACAATTTAAGAAGTACATGTTGATTATAAGGAAGATATAAGGGTGGGGAAAAAGTTTGTGAGGTTTGCTACTACTCATCGATTCATTTCTTTTGGAATCACACAATCAATATAGTTAGTCTGCCAAGCTCTACCACACTCCACCAGAAATCTACCAAAGATCTACTAAACTCCACCATAGATTATATAAATTAACCAAGGTCTACCAAAGAACTACCACACTTACCTGTAAACTTTCAGAGGGTGTTAATGCTGGGCAAAGTTGTGAGGTTTGCTGCTCCTTAGAGATATAAATCTTCTACAAAACAATTCACATTAAATAGTAAGTCATCTAAACTCTATCAAACTCTACCAAAGATCTACCAAACTCCACCATAGATAATATAAATCAACCAAGATTTACCAAAGGACTACCACACTTACCTCTACATTTTCAGAGGGTGTTAATGATACAGAAGGTTGTAAGGTTTGCTTTTCTTGAGAGATCCAAACCTTCTACAAAACAATTCACGCTAAATAGTAAGTCATCCAAACTCTGCCAAACTCTACCAAAGATCAGATTATATAAATCAATCAAGCTCTACCAAAGAACCACCACACTAACCTTTATATTTTCAAGGGATGTTTATGTTGACGATATAGGTTATAAGGTTGACTGCTCCTCATATATACTTTCCTTCTAGAAAGAAAACGTAATAAAGTTAGTACAATTAACTCCAAAGAAAACATTATTCATCTATTTTATTGTCATGAAAGATAAACATTATTTTCTATTGACAAGTAAACATTATTGTCTATATCACGTTGTCAACAAAGTCTACCAAACTCTGTCACACGATTTACAAAGTCCCCACCACACATATCCAATTCATACAACATAATTGGGTCTTCAAAAAGGTTCAGTCATAATCAAGTACACTCCTACGTATCGATTTTTGAGAACCTGAGGCCTCACGACCTTCTTCTTGGGTCTCACTTCCATGAGACTGACTTTCATCCACAATGGACTTCTTACGCTCTTTCAAGGTCACCACGACCTCAATGGTTTTGAGTCCAACAGCTTAATGAGGCGTTCATTGATCAAGTCATGCTGTGATATGGCTTCCTCAAGCCCACAAAGTCGTTCATCCATCACCACTTGGTCAATTCTTTTCTCCTTCAGCCTTGCAAGCCGTTCAGGCGTGTTGATTTGACCATATCTCATCACGTCAAAAACCTGCTTCATGGACTAAAGAATTTCTAACATAGTATTCTTCTCCTCCCCTTGTTCTTTGGCCTCAAATGTCTTCCTCCATTTCTTCTCCAATCTTTCTTTTTTCCCTTGGCCACCTTATAAAATTCTTCCAAAGTCATATCGGGTTCTAACTCCATAGTCTCCTTTGCCTTTGGATTATCCTTTGCCTTTGGACTATCGTCATCCTTCTTCTTATCAATGTATTTTTTCTTCTCTAGCACCTTCAATTTTGACTTTGCCTTCTTTGGGCTTCCGAGCTCACTTCGTAACTCATCGGCCTTCCTCTTTGAAGAAGTCGTGATAGCCCAAAACATCTCATGTAATGTCTCATTGAGAATTTTTGGATCATTCTGTCAACTTTGGGATCCCGAATATCTCTAGGCCCCTCAAGGTATATGTCATCGTAAGGCTTTTGGAGAAGGTGCACCACATGAACCTACATAATAGAAAAAAAGTCAGACTTCAAAGATATACTAGACTAAATATGAGGTCCACCAAACTCTAACAAGATTTGCCAAAGTCTGCAAAACTAAAATTACTCCGTCCACCAAACTATACCACACGTCAACCAGAATCTACCATAGCTCTACCACACAACATATAAACTTTGCCACAAATATACCAAATAGAAACCATAGCTCTGCCACACACCAAACAAACTTCTACCAAAGTCTAGCAAAGTCCACCATATTGTACCATACACCAAATATACTTCTATTAACTGGGGAAATTATCTTGTTGTCGCCGTATGTCATCTTATAAGATTCAAAGACATCATCCACATCCTTACGACGAGAACTACACGAATTCCACTGAAAAACTGGAATAAACCCATCTCTTTTACATCCACACATTAGTCCTACATGTGGGATATACTCAAACGCCCATATTATGAGCACATGCACAAAATCATGCACATTCAACGTCGAAACTGACCGTGATGCTTGATAGAGTGATTTGAGGAGGGATTGAAATCTACTCTCCCCCAAGGATGCCTCTCAAATCTTTCCAGATCCATCACCAACTTGGCATAGAAAATCGGGATCCTACTATTCTTGTGTAAACCAAAAATAGCAACATACAACACCATCATCAACCCCAACACCCTCCTCTTAGCAAGAAACAAATTATTGCATCCTTTTAATATCCGTTCAAGCTCTGCCCAGATTGGACCATCACTGTGGACTAAACCCCTATCAACCCAAAGTTCATCTGCGTGATATGGTGAAACTCATTCAGAGAAAATATTATTGGGCGACCATCTACCAACACCCACACCTCATTCACATTAGGTGTGTGAAGCATATTCTCCAATAGGTGTTGCATATATTGTTACTCCATGAGAACCATGACTCGGCAAACTTCAGTATAATACCAAGTTGAGAATTCCTCTCTAAGTTATCGTAAGCATCAACACCAATAAGATCCTCATCATTGTTATCATCTTCAATGTGCAGTAGTGGTTGATGAGTCTTATTTTCAACGGGAGACTTCTTATTCCAACAGCCCTCCTAGGATACTTCTCGTCCTCCCCCCATAGCTGTGGAAAATAAACAAGAAAATAGTTAAATAAAAAACTCTATCAAAGTCTACCATAAAAAAAAACCAAAGTCTACCATAAGTAAATCATAACTCTACCAAAGTATACCGAAGTATACCACACTATAAACTAACTCTACCAAAGTCTTCCAAAGTCTACCACACTAAAAACTAACTCTACCAAAGTATACCAACGTCTACCTCACTACAAACTAACTCTAACAAAGTCTACCACACTAAAAACTAGCTCTACCAAAGTCTATCAAATTCTACCACACTAAAAACTAACTCTACCAAAGTCTACCACACTATAAACTAATTCTACCAGTGTCTACCAAAGTCTATCGCTACCCAACATAACTCTACCACACTATCAGTAAAAAATTCAAACTCTACCACACAAAACACTTACTAGACAGACCAAACTCTACCACACTACAAACTACATTTATCAGACTCTACAAAAGTCTACCACACTACAACATAACTCTACCACCCGGAACACTAACTAAACCGACCAAAGTCTACTACACTATAAGTAACTAGACCGACCAAACTCTACCAAACTATAAACTATATTTACCAAACTTTACCAAACTCTACCACACTAGAAAATAAATCTATTAGACTCTTACCACACTAGACATAACCTACAAATACATAAAATCTAAACCACAAAAATTTACCTAAAGAGGAAGAAGATGAAGAAGAAGAAGATGAAGAAGAAGAAAGTAATTTGCGAAAGTAGAAGAAAAAAGTGGAAGAAGAAGAAGAAGGTAATTCACGAAAATAGAAGAAAAAAAGTGGAAGAAGAAGTTCAAAAGTTAAACTTATTTAGGTAGTTTATTTATGGCAATTATGTAAATAAGTGGAAGAAGAAGTTCAAAAGTTAAACTTCTTTAGGTAGTTGTTTTACTGGCAATTATGTAAATAAGTAGAAAAGTCGTTCTTTTTGTGACATTTTCCACACTTTAAAAAAAAATGAAAAGTATTTAAGGAATTAATGTATAATTGTTGAGTATTTGAGTTTTTATCGAGTTCAAAATTTGAAAAGAATTTTCCTAGGTCGTTCGATAATTTTTGTTATTCGGTTTCTTTTATCGAGTTCTAGACATCTTTGTTAGGGTTTCTAATCTGTTGTGGTTGCATAGGAGTTTTAGAGAATATGTTTTCTGTGTGGTATCATCTTTGTGTGTAACCTTTGGATACTTCCCAGTTTTGTCTTTCCCATACATGATTTTATCCATATCCATGGTGTTTAGTGGTGCAGCTCTAATGTCGTCGGTCTCTATTTGTATCATTGTTGGGTTTTATGGTTGGGTAGTAACCCTTTATGCCCTTGTTTGTTGTGGTGATTTTCAGGTGGTAGTTTGTTTCTCTTTGTGGCATGCTGTAAAATTTTGATCTGCTTCTCTGCTTTTTTTTTTGGTGGTCTCTGCAGTTGTCGTTCCCTAAGTTTGGTCTTTGTCGTTGTCTTCCGGATGTTAACTTACTGTTGAGCTATCTCCGAGCTTTTCTTTTTGGCCATTGTGGTTGTCTTGAGGTTAGCTTTGTCTATTGATTGTGATGGCATTGTCAGTTCTACGGGTTTGTGTTGGAGTTGATGTTTTTAATTGGCTTCGCTCTCGTAAATCCCAAGCTTTTATTTTGTCTGTGTAGCTGTTTCGGGACTTCTTTTAACTTTGGTGGAGAGGTATCTGTTATTAACTCTTATATTATCTGTCATTCGTTTCTTCTTGCTCTTGTCGAAGTACAGTTGTGTCCCTTTTGAAATCTCCTTTTCTGACTTTGCATTGGTACATGTTCTCATAGAGTGTTCGTTGGAAGTTTTTGTATTCGAGAATCGTTTTAGTTTTTATTTTTATTATGTGTTCTCTAGTTGTTAATTTACTTATTAGATTAATCTTTGGTTGGCTTTTGTTAGCAATATAATCTGCTTTGTTGCTCTGTATGTTGTCATTCTCATACATGGAAATGTGTTATTAATCTAACTCATAAGTCTTTCAGTGTAAGAAAAAAGAAAGATAAACCACATTTATTTATTTTTGTCAAAAGAAAATATCACATTTACTTTGGCTAAACAAGAGCAAGAATTTATGTAATGTCATGCTACAAATTATCCAAGATTATAGTGATGAAATATTAATTTAGTTATAACAGATTTTTGGTGGTTTAATTCTGAAACTTTAAAAAAGATTCAATGTATGAAGTTAAAGAAACTATGAAAACCTAAAATGGAAAGATGACTATGATTTTGGGCTTTTAAGGAGTTTAATTCCTCTTTCCTAACAAAAAAAGTTTGGTGGTTACTAGCCTCATTCATTATTTTCAAAAGTTATGAAAGGTAGATATTACAAAAATCAATGCCCAATGACTGCAAAGACAAATTTGAACCCTTCTTACGAATGAAGAAGTATATCTTAAGCTCGGTCATTGGTTAATATATGAATACTAAGAAAGATTGAGGACGGGAGATCAACAATGGTTTGGCGAGACTTGTGGATCCGTGATGTACACCCAAGAGCGAAGATAGGTGTAGGACCAAACATATACCAGGATCTTACAGTCGACCAATTTATTGATTCTCATTCCACAACTTGGCAAGAGATCCTATTAAGACAATATTTACTCCCACCGATGTTCAGTTAATCCTAGGAATTGTTTTACCCCGGAGGGTAAGACCAGATTATTATGATTGGCATTTCACCAAGACCGATCGCTACATAGTAAAATATGGGTACAAGGCTGAGGAGACAAATTCTCTACTAGAGGTGGGAGATTAGGTCCAAATTTTGCAGCACTACAAGCAAAAATTTCAAATGTTGTCTTTCCAAATAAAATTAGACATTTTATGTGGTAAACATTACCAAGATGCACTGTAGTCAAGTAGAACATGATTCTAGATATAGAAGATGTTGTGCAGATGAGGAGACAATTAGCCATGGGAAAATCTTGACATCTGTTTGGGCCCTCTCTTGTATCCCCTTTGTAGTAGATATTTTCTAAGGAAACTCGATATAGCTAGTATAATCTTGATTACATGTTTTGACATATTTGGAAAATAAAAATGATAACTGCTTTTGAGATTTAATTGTTTAGGCGGAAGCATATGCTTTTGATTAGTCCAATGCTAGACGCGATCTTTGAAGCGTTAATCAATCCATGACAATTAGTTCAACTTCCGTATGACCGGAGGCAGCTTTTACCTTCCAGTTCTAACTCGGGGTTTACATGGTGCATATTTTTTGCTGATGGATTTGTGGAATTGTTTTTGACCTTAATCTACGACTTGGATGGTCCGTTACTTTGAATCTGTTGAATGTGGGTGCATGAGAGCACGTGTAATCATGAGAAGCCTTTTTAGCATTGCATTCAAAAGAAGAGGTTGTGCTTTGGGTTAGAGAGTCTCTTGTATCCATCCAGTTTTTAGAAGTGGATATAACAACATACAGTGCAGATGTGCTAAATATAATGCTGCATCCAGAATAGTGGCCAGCCTTCCAACCATATCAGAAGGATTTTTTCACGTTGAAGTCTCTTTTCCGCTCGTTTTCTCTTCATGTAATTTTGAAATCTCTAAATAATAAAGATGATGCTCTCGCTCGTAGTATTAAAGAGTCAACTTGTGGTTTATTATTGTATTGTTTTATTCTCTTCTTATAATATATTCGGAGTTTACAAAAAAGGCAAGAGCCAGGTTCAAGTACAGAAGTTTGTGCTTAATAGTGGTTGTAATATAAGCAACTACTATTAAGGTTCGTGCTTCACATATGTTAAATTATTATAGCAATTTTCCTTATCGAGAAGTTTGTATCTTATTTCTCTGTAACAAAATCAAACAAAAATTTGTCACATGTATTCGTTTTCAAGGTTGTAAAAATATTATGTGTATTTTTGGTAAAAAGAAAAATATTAGATTTGTAAAATATCACTACTACTAAATTATATGTCTCTAGCGGTTATGGATTTAGAATTTCAAATATGTGTAGAAAAGAGTCCAAGGAATGATCAAATTGATCTGGAAGCTTTCTGCTTACGATGATCTTAGACAACATAATGAATCAGGAATCGTTAATTTACAACTAGTATTGGATCTCACGATTTGTGAGCACGAATTAATTTTATAATTACTCCCAATGTAACAGGTACTCGATCATTGGTTTTGTCACAATGTTAAATCAATCACAATTTTAAAATGTCCAGTTATATAACAATTAAAAAATTACTTAAATGCTGTAAATTTTTATAGAGTTTTTTAATCAAAAAAGTTCCAACGACGGACAATTCAAACTTTTGATTTTACATATTTTTGTTGCTGGAGTTATTTGAGGAATGGGTGTAACATCAATCACATGATAAAAAGAGTGAATATTTTTTCTGTAGGGAATAAAAATCACAATAAGAAGAGAAGTGAAAAAGAATATTTGTAGCATAGTTTTCATCGTTGAGGAGAAAAATTGAAGAAGACAGTGGAGAACATGGAGATCGCGGGAGGAGAAAACAACATTTTAAGGAACGGATTTATGTTCTTAATTATAATTTTACACTACTTTGTTTTTTTTTCTTGATAAAAAATAATTAGAAAGAAAAAGTAGAAATCAATTTTTGAACCTTATGCCACGTGTAATAAGAAACAAAATCGGATCCAACTGAAGGGGCGATTCCAAAGGCGATTCCCGAGACGATCTCCGGCGTGGGATTGTTTCGAGTTCTGGCGGTAAAGAGCAGGTAAGGAGGGCTTCTTTCCTTCCAGGTTTAGGGAGAAGAGAGTCTCATTTTTTAGTTTAGGGTTTGGTTTTTGGGGGATCGAGAGGGGAGTGGTTTCGGAGCGGGATTAGGGTTCGCGCATAGGTCTGGCGGTGCTCTCCGAGATCGTCTCTCTCTTT